>JASSUY010027581.1:0-26628 GCA_032466535.1 Forpus xanthops | reverse complement strand
GGGGGAGTGTGGAAATAGAACTTCCTGGGATTTTGAAACTGCAGGGAAAGCATAGGAAGTTCATTCAACTATTCATTTTAATCAAAGTCTGTATAGAAGCAAGTTGCAGGTTCCCACATTAATATTCCTATCAAAGACAACCCTACTAATTTATTCTGCTTTCCCCCACTGGAAAGGCCTCACTATCAGACCACCTCTTCCCAGTCCAGTCACAATTAAAAACATAATATCACAGTAAGAGGCATCTTCCTCTTTCCCAGAGGCCATCAAGATATTTTGACAATATTGTTGAGCAAGGATAGTCTGAGAAGGAAAGGATATAATGAATAACCATGTATGCTGTAAACAGGCACAGGAGAAACAGCTCCTTACAGGAAAAACAGAAATCAAAACCAGCTTCCCTGAATGTTAGCAGCACATCCCATTCTGTTCATTGGTCAAGTGCAATTAGCTATCCTTGTATCCCATGCCATACATCACTAATAATGAGTTACTTATCAATTCTTCCTTTTGTTTTCCTTTTATTTTTTTCCTCATTCCAATGGGGAACACTGTTGGGAGGCTGAAGCAGTTTGGTTTGGGCTGGGTTTGTCCCGAGCCTCTCCCCAGTCTGCTTCCCAAACCCTTCTCCTTAGCTACCATGTGTAATTTATACAGCAAGGCTGTGATAGACTGCAGTTTCAGCCTGTGGCAAACATCCATATGGCTCAAGCTGACCCTGGGTGAACAACTACTGCTCAGGCAGTTGCCTCAAAGTGCTGTGTGCACTCACACACAAAAGTACAACTTATTTTACAAATGACATGATACTCAGCTGTTGTGAAGTTTGTTATGCCTATGACTGCTCTGCCTAAAATAGGATAATTTAGCAATAACAACACAAAATACAGTGGCTCTGGGCTAGGTGACAGTGGTATGTAAAAGATGATGCTCCTTCCCGATGCTTACAGAAAACACTGATACTCCTCCTACTTTTCTTCCGTCACTACAACTCTTCTGAGCACCTGCCTTGTATGTAATACAGCAGGGCTCCAGTCTGCACAGTGTGGGTGTTGTAAAGTGTGTAACTACAATATCATTTGATAAATAACTGAAACAGAAAAACAGGAAAGTTAAGGCAATGAAATAATGCAATAAAGGAGAAGAGGATGGGGTCTGAAGCAGAGAAGAGCATTGCAGGCAAGCAGCTGGGAAACTGAAAGGAGGGGAGAAAATGAACGTTGCTTTAAAATGCTCTTGCAAAGGTATTTTAGTCATATACAATATAATCAACTAGGTTGGAAAAGACCTTAAGGTCATCAAGTCCAACTGTTACCCCTGGTCTGCCATTACAAATATTAGATATGGTAGATATCCAAACATTGCTTCCTTACAAATATTATATTTACTTTTGATGAAAAATAAATAGGGAAAAACTGCTCCTTTTCCACAAGAATCGTGTTAAGAACTTGCATGGCAAAGTGATAACCCCTACACAAGTAACATTTGTTACTCTGCTTTATATCAAAACCTGTTATGCTTGATTCTCTTTAAACATTAAGTCATTTTTCTCAACAAAATCACATGCGTAGTTTTTAATATTTTATCTAATAAATCTTCTGGAAGATCACTGCCGCCTGATAAGAACTTGCAAGATAGCACGTTTGTTCTATGTCTTACCAGTGAAAGATTTTACTCAGTAACTTAGAGAAATGTAAATGAGATCTACATATATATCAGCAAGAGAACAAAAATGCACCGCATGGTGGTTTTTTTTCCCTCTCTTTCCTGCTTCTTTTAATTACCATTTGAGCTATAGTAGTGTCAAGAAGTTGGGATCCCTTTTGAAAAGAACATGGGAAGAGAGTTGGTTCCTCCCTCAAATTATTTAAACATATGGAGCTGAATCAGCACACACCACCACCTGTAATTTCATTTTTGTATGCTGAATAGGCATGCTGATTTCAAACCCACTCCTCTTTTCAGGAGAAACAGTACATTTAAATTGATGTGTTTCAGAGTACGTCCTCTGCCGTCTTCCAAACGTCTGTCCTCAAAACACCTCTCCCACAGAGCATTCCTCTTACAATGGTGATGCAGCTTTTTCTGCACCCTTCTACAATCTCTATACCTACCAGGTAAGAATTTAATCAGTGGCTAACAACATTTTATCAAGGGGCTACATTACATTTGTTACTATACTTTTCCATCTAAGTCAATGGCTTGCTCTTTAGCTATAGCAGCCAACAACTCTCTCCAAAACTTATCGCCAAATACCTCTGATACATAAACTTTGTATTAACTTTACAATGGGAAATGCAAAGTCTACACCTGGGGAGGAATAAAACCCCAGGTACCTGTACAGGCTGGGGACTGATCAGCTGGAAAGCAGGTATGTGGAAAAGGCCCTGAGGGTCCTAGTGGACATCAAGTTAGATTCTAACTCAAGCAATGGACTCTTGGAGAAAAGAAGGACAAATAGCTTCCTAAGCAGCATGAAACACATGGCAGCCAGCAGGTTGAAGACAGTGATCTTTCATCTCTGCTCAGCACTGGAGGGACTACCTGAGAATGCTGGCTCTAGTACTGTGCTCTCCACTACAAGAGACAAGAAAATACTGGAGCAAGTTCAGGGAAAGGCCAGAAAGATGCTTGAGAGACTGGAGCATGTGTCTTACAAGGAGAGACTGAGAGAGTTGGGACTGTGCAGTGTCACAAACAAAGCTCAGGGGATCTGATCCATGTGTATTAATACCTGATGGGAAAAAGTAAGGCAGAGAGAGACAGGCTCTCTGTGGCACTCAGTGGCCTGACAAGAGGCAGTGGGCACTATCTGAAACACAGGAAATTCCACCTAAATTAAGAAAGCATGTTTCTACTGTGAAGGTGGTCAGACACTGGAACAGGTCTTCCAGAGAAGTTACGGGGCCTTCATCTCCAGATACACTCAAAACCCAACTGGACACAGCCCTGAGCAGGAGGTTGGACTTGATCTCCAGAGGTGCCTTCCTGCCTCAAAACCAATCAACCTCACATTGCATGGTTATCTGTCTCAGTTTACTCTCTAACATCCTGACACACTCATTAATTAAAGTAAAACAAACACATATGCACACACACCACCACACAAAATACCCTAAACACCTACCTAAAATGAAGGTAAGCTCCACTGAGATTCAAAACCTCTTATCTGAAAGATACACCAACTTCCTAATTCAAAGCATTTAACTACGGCATAAGATGATTAGGACAGCAGTCATGTAACACAGAAGCATCTTCTGTGGTTCATAGTTTTGAAAAGCTATGGAAGCACAGAGTATTTTCACTACTGAACCAAGCAGCACATGTTTTTTTCTGTTTCATACAATCACAGTACTCAGAAAATACGTCCACAGAAAATTTTTCTCTCTTCATTTAAAGAATGGGCACTACTAGCATCTAAGCATAAGAAACTATAAAGCCTACCAAGTCATCTATGAAGTAAAAAGAAGACTGTTCTTGCTGTACATCGCTACCCTTGGGAACTTCATCTCCTGAGGCCACATTCATAATAGACTGAATACCTAAAATTAGCCAACAGAACAGTTTTCTTTCTCCAAAGTGAACAAATGGTCTTTTCACACAAAACCAGAGGAAGTTCTTCATAGTTGCAAACTCTATTTTTTATATTTTCAGGTTTGCTTGATTCCCCCTAATTCTTGGTTGTTACTTATTCTGTTTGATTGATCACTTCGGGTTTGTTTGGGTGGTTTTTTTCTGTTGGAGGATGGATTGTTTGTTTCTTTGGCTTTGTCTGTGGGAGTTTTGGGGAGGGGGGGGAGCGATGCAGAATCAGAACCATCAATATGTTAATAAGATTAATTAGCTGACTCAAAAATCATGTCTCCAAAATTACAAGTATGAAAAAGGAATTGTTTTTCTGAACTTTTATCACACATCAAAACCAGTTTAACAATCTGATTTCTCTGAGATAAAGGAAATTTAGCCTTAGCCCCATTAGCCTGTGTTTGTACACTGCTTTATAGTATATGGCCTTGATTAAGATCCTATACCTGATACATGAACACTTGTTACATATAAGGAATCACCCTGCATAGTGTTGGCTAAAATAGTTTGCTCCTGAAAACATATCATAATAATTCCATATGCTGTGTTTCGGAAACCATCTCATAATAGCATAACCAGTGTTATTCACATATTCACTCTTCCACAGAGTTATCTAGACTAATTTAGTTAACTTCATCTGCCAAGAGGCAGGTTGCTACTGGTGTACAACATAAATACAAGAACCCCCTAAAACTGCACATAGTATTGTAGCAAACAGGTGGAATCTGGATTTGTCAGAAGAAATATTGGCTGTTCCTTTGTCTGGAAATGCATTCAATAATCTTCTTTGATGATTAATATATCCTATGTGTAAAAAAGCCTGCATAAAAGACCAAGCAACAGCTGTAATTTACTGAAGGAGGTAGGACAGCTCCGCAGCAGAAGCCATCCAAGTTGTAAAATGACAGTGGATGAGTAGTTCCCATCCATTTAATTACAGTTTGAACTTTCCAATACGGCAGAGTAATAAATTGAAAAATGCTGCATTACTGGCTGTATTTTTTTCTTTAAGACAGACGTTGTACATGGTATATTGTGGACCTTTACAATCTCTTCATTTCTTGCTGGTTATTGCCTGGCTGACAGGATGTTTTATTTGAATGAAAAATACATTAGTGCATCAAGATACGGTCATCAGTTCTTAAGTTAAATGCAATTTCTGTAATAAAATTAATTGTATATCCCACACAAATTCTTTTATGTGGGTTAAACATTTTAATTACTACCTAAATTTTGTTCAACTGAAAGTTTAAATGGAGTCTTTCCCAATACAAAGAAAGCATACACTGTGAAATGCCTTTACAGTTCTTTACGGTATGCCTTCTACATGTTATACTGTAACACACTAAGTGGTCATCAGTGTTCAAGTCTACATAAGTCTCTTGAGCAAGGCTGAGGGGAAGGAAGCAGAGGAAAAATACCATCCTGCCAGGCTATGCAGTCTGTGAAACTCGGTTTAAGGATGGACCTGCCCACTCAGGATCATGTCCAATTGGGTCTGGGCTATTTTGAATACTGAAGTCTCCACAGCCTGCCTGAGCACCCTGGTACACAGCATTATGAAGCAGAAAATGTTTTGTCAGTTATTTGTAAGTCCTGTTCTGTTTCATTTAAATGGCAAATATTATTTGATATGAATATGAAAATGTCATGGTAGCAGAAGTTTACAGATCACCTCTCAGATTATGGCAGCAACCTTTGGCTATAAAAAACCCCTCCTGTTTTGTCAGTAATATTTGTGTACTTAGCCTGAAATGGAACATCTCACACATCAAAAGCAACATTAGGAAGACTTTTCCCACTAGTTACCAAGTTATTCTGAAATATAGACAAATTACTAATAAATTCTCCATCACATTCAAAAGCAGAGATATAACCCTAGGTCCTCCATGCCTTGTATGGTTATTCAGAAGACTTGAAAATATTAAGTTTCTAAATGGTGCACAGTCTCTTTTTGGCCCCTACAACATTAGTTTGTGTTAGACTGAATTATTTCCACCCCTCCACCCCCTTAAGAGAGAACAAGGTTTTCCCTCAGGAACATTTTGTTTCAAATATGATTTTAAAAGTTACTGATTTTTTAATTTCTTTTTATTCAGCTCTTGAACCACCAAAATAAGAACCAAGCATTAATTCATCTCAAAGTCACATGCCATTGAATTGTATAATGATGGGCCCTAGGACCTGAACCATGGGTTTACGGGTTAATTCAACATGCATATTTTTTCTAGTTTTTTTTTAAGGTTTATTCCTACGACACAATGGATATTATTCAATCAACTGATTTATGAAAACAATTTTCCTATACTAACTTATATGTGGTTCCATATTTCAAAAATCAGATTATGTTTAACATTTTATATTCTCTTCATTGTAAGTGAACTGGATTTTGTCAACAACACAAAGTGCCATGGTTTAGTGGGAGGTGTTCCTGCTCATGGCAGGGGGGCTGGAACTGGATGATCTTAAGGTCCTTTCCAACCCTAACTGTTCTATCATTTTATGATTCTATATATTCCTGCATAGAGAACTGTTTTCATTAAAGGAAGCTTTGGAAATACTTGCCTTTTATGACCTCAGATTTAATAAATTGTTAGGTTAACTAAGCGAACATACAGTATTTTCTGACATTGACAGTTGATATAGGCATCGTCTATAGTGCTCTGTATTATGTTTTCTAAGTGTACTTTAGGCATAACATAAAATCCAGCCCACTTTTCTCTTAAACCAACCAGGAGGTGTGATTTTGTTGCCATGGAATGACTGGTGTAACATCTTTACATTATTGCCACTATGTGGCTCCTTGTTTTGAAACACATTAAAAGTTGCTAGCTCTGGCACTACTTACAGGAAGGAAATTGTCACTCTACAAGGAGAGTGACATAATAGCACAAGGTAAAGCTTGGTAACCTTAAGCGGCTGACAGCTAGTTAGAGAAAAGGCCTGTCCCATTCGAAGATACTTGGCATCTGACCTCCAGACTCTAGTTGGTCTGCATTGCAGATGTGAGAGATGAGGAGGGAGAACAGCAACAGCCTTTATACATGTGTTCATACCTATCCTGTGCTTGGGTATCTGGGTATGTATGCAGAAGAGCAATGAAACAGCATTTTAGTTCTGCATCCATAAGATACTGGTAGTAGAATACAGTGTGGAAGGTAAGAGTCCTCTCTAAGACCTCTCCACATGGATAGACATTACCTGAAAATACACCTGACAAACATTGTATGGTGTTTATGAGGTTCTTCCTCTTTCTGAGGTTTTTAATTAACCCCATGTTTTCTTTCCCTCTGACTTTAAGGTATTTTTAATTCTTCATACCCTTCCTAGAACTAGGAAATAATTCCTTACCTGTCACATGAAGGCAGTAAATTTTTCTCGCAGTCTCAAATTCTTGATTGCCTTTGACATACCTAATGCAAATTTCTGATCTATTTTATTATGAACAAGTACTTTGTTTCAGATTTTTTATACAGCAGTCATTTGTTGGAGCTCTTCTTCCTTTGGGTGCTTCTCTCAATCATTTCAATTCAATTAATGTCAAATATACAAGTCTGTGGCAATGGTTTTGAAATTCTAACTAAATTATTACGTTACAAACCCAATAAAATAAAGCTTTCTAGCAGAGGCCAGCACAGATATTATTAGCTATTTGAAAAATATCAGCCCTAGATGATTCCATTAAATTGTTTAAACTCAACAGGTGTTTCAAAAATTGCTTATAAATGGATTTAATAAGAGGTTTAATGAGGTTGTTACTCACTCAAAGGACTTTAAAGACTGCACCATGTCCTTTTAGCTACCGTACATTCTCATTCCCTTCTCAAATTGCTGTCATTTGGCTCCTTCCTTTTGGCCCAGAATAATTTATCCATCAAATGAAATTTCAAAGGTGCAAGATTTAGAGTGAAAAATTAATTTGGGGCATTTTTTATCACCTGTAACCTTTCTCTCCATAAAGTTCTTTATTAAACACTATTTGAATCCCAATACACTTTTTTTCGCCAAGGCTGTTCAATTACAGTTAGAAAAGTTTTATTTTTGACCAAGTATACCAATTTCTCTCTTGCTTATTGTAAAATTGTACTTGCTCCCTTCTCCTGTTTAAGGGAAAGAAAGAATTCTGTAATACCCTCTCCTTTTTCAAATGCATTTATTTTACTAATGGCTAAACCAGCTGATATCGTGAAACCATTATGACAAACACCGAGGGTTTGCCACAACAGCAACATTTGAAAGCAGTTCTGAAGTATGCAAGATACGGGATCACAAACAGATTAATTACACTCTCCTATTAATGATATTTGGATACAAGCATGCAGACATCTGTGAACAGGAAGGGGAAAGCGGTCCCTGTTCCAGCTGAAAGTTCCACCACCACCTCCCATCGCCCTTTTTGCTGAAGCTATTGTCACCTCTTTTCTGAGCAAAACCATTGCAAGGCCTTGCAAGCCAGCTTCACAGGACAACACAACGAATAGGAACCTCATCATATCTAAAGCGCAGCTTTCCTTGGTTCCGCATATATTTCCACAGAAATCACACCCTGTGGAGATTCACAAGCTTTGTCCACTTATCTTCAAGAAGCATCTCTGCCTCAAGGCTCTATTTTAAACGGAGGCCAGTTCTAGGTTCTAAGATAATTGCCCTACGTTTCATGTAGCAACATCTCCTAGCTTTTAGTGCATCAAAAATAACGCAGCTCCAGAAGATAACGCCATTATAGCAAGCCTCTCCAAAAAGGAGCCAGGGGACCTATTAAAATGCAACAGCTATGTACACCAGCACCACCTGGTGGTACCTACAGTGAAGCACATAATGATTTGGTTTGTTGATAGTGAGCTTCCCCTCTGGGCTAGCAGTCAGTTTTTCTTTTGATGCTGTGCAGCACACTGGGTCACAGCCTGGAGGTCAGGACCAAGATGCTCTATTCCAGGCACAGCCATGCCCCTGAGAAAGTGAGGGTTTATTCCTGGGTGGCTTTTCTCCACTAGTGTATACTTCTCCTTCCCTTTGAGCTATGTGTACACAGCACAGCAAGGTGCGATACCGTAGTACCTAAGCTCCCAAACAAGCATGGGTCAGTCTTGTGTATTTAGTAGGCTCCCTGCACAAAAGAACACACAACAGGATTTCAGGTATCAAACACAGTAGCATCAGTAAACACAGATATTGTGGCAAGTCTCAGTGTAAGCTCTCCTGCGACTTCAACTGCTTTTAGCACTTCACCAAGAAGACAGTATACAAAACTGAAGTATTTTAGGTTGTGTAACCTGTAATGCTGTAATTGCCTGGTACTGGCAATCCTGACACTGAGTATTGCCACTGCTAGACACAAGCCATGGGCTTTGTACACTGCTCCCAGGGGCTCCTGACAAAAGCTTGTGCCAGGCTTGCTTTGTTTAAATGTGCCTACACTTGCATGGAGCTTTGGTTTTGCACAGTTTGCATACAAACAACAATTTCTCTAATGGTCATATATGGCTACGACTAATTTGTTTTACTTTTGTTGCACAGAACTGGTTTTCCAGGTATCAAAGAAAATTAAGCCCCACTGTCTAATGTGCATAAAAATCCACTGCAGTAAATTTGGACGCAGACGAGTTACAGACCATAAAACACGTACTAGCAAACATAAAAATGACCAAGTGGATCCTCAAGCAAGGGTCCCACCCAATACCACACTGACCTGCTTTCACATGTGATGAAGGAAATTTGCTTCAAGCATCAGATCAACTACCAATAGGGAAAGTTGGGAAACCCATGAGAAGGTCTGCCTTCATTGCCACTGGGCATTACAAGAGTATTGGTTTCCTTGAGTAGCCACTACACATCTAGGAGGGGTATTTCCCAAGGTACTGCCCAGAGCTGGGAAGACCAAGAGCTACAAGGTGGGCCTGAGTCACAGAAGCACATGGCACAGTCCGCCTGTACACTGCATCTTCAGCAGAAACACTCAAGCAAAACAACTTCTAAGGAGAAAGGACATCTGGTGCTATCCTGGAGCTGATCTCACCCTGCTGACAGACCTTTTGTAAACTGATGCATTCGTTCTGAAAGAAGGTAATAGCTTTCCCTCAAGATATGACAAATTATTTCCTTCTTCAACTTCCCATATATTTATGAGAGCGTTTGCACAGGACAGGACTACAAATCTAAGTTTACGATGAACTGTTTTAATTTCCTAGTCTCAAAAGAGCAGCAAAGCTGGCAAACCTGATCACTCTGTCTTTGATCATAGAATCATAGAATGGTCTGGGTGGGAAAGGACCTTAAGATCATCTAATTCCAACCCCCTGCCATGGGCAGGGACACCACACACTCAACTATGTCACAGACAACTTTGTGCAACCTGCTCCTGAATTCTGCCAGGGATGGAGCATTCACAACTTCCTTTGGCAACCCATTCCAGTGCCTCACCACCCTTACAGTAAAGAACTTCTTCCTTACATTCGATCTAAACTTCCCCTGTTTCAGTTTAAAACCATTTTTGGGAAAACAATGGTAGTTGCCAGGAAGTAATTCCCATCAGAAGCCTTTATTGCACATCAGAATTCAAGTACAAAAAGGACAGTACCACTGAAGGTGAGGGGGAGAAGGTCCCTCAGTTCTAGGTTCTAAGATAATTGTCCACAGGGACCTTCAGGAATTCATTTGTGTTCAAGAAACACTTGCACACATGCTACATGCTTTCTATATGCATTCCCAAAAAGCTGCAGGACAACTCTCACTTATCATCCTTACTCATGGACAAGCTGCAAGTGATTAAGCTCTTTTCCCATTACTTAGTAACTTAAAGTGACACTCTAGGTAAATGCATTAGGCTGCTGATCAGTCTGGGTGCCTTTTTATTTTTTCATAGTTAAAAATATTTATAGAATACTGTTAGCTTATGCAGTTTGAATTAGATTTTCAGAAATCCTTTAATAATTTGGGAGCATAACTCAGGTTTAAACCAACATGTAGAGAGAATTTAAATCGCTATTATTAGCATGCAAACTGCTCAGTTTTATGATTCACTTTTCTTCCCCTGTTTCATATTACATATATACTTACTTTCTTTAAGGCTACAAGAAAACCTTTTTACAATTTGGAAAGGGAAGAGTCTATGTGTTAAATCAAAATCCTTAAGCTGTTACTGTATAGCACAGGAATAATCAACATAAAGGGTCACAAGAGTTACAGCCCTTCCCTACATACTCTATATGTCCACTGTATCCCAGCTCCAACTCTACGAAACCTCAGGGTTTTTCAGTCTGTGAAAGAACTGAGTCCTTCAGGAAACTGCTTGAAGAGTTCCCAATTTGTATATGAATTCTTTTAACCTCACTGCATTTGTATCTTTCCAGAACCATTAAATCCCCCCTCGGGAAGCCAAAGGAAGGCAAAGGAAGCCTCCAAACAAAGGGTTGGGGTTTTTTTAAATCCTAGACACAGTGAGAACTCTATAATATAATGATGGCAAATATATGGGATTACTGCCAGACTCTCATCCGAGACACCTGATGTCTTCATTTAGTCAAAAATGCTCTCCAAATCAAATTATATTATGCAGAGCAAAATGAATGTTATGTTATAGATTTTGGCATGAAACCACAGTGATTTTTAACTCAGTTGTCTGCCATGATTCAGGATATTCATTGGTGTATAAATTGTAGAGGTGCACGTTCTCCATTAAGTGACCTTTTTGTTTCAAGGTCTTACAAAATCATTTGTCTCTAAAAACGACCACTCTATGGAAAATAAAAACACACAGAAAAATCAGTACTGGTTTGATAACAGAAAGCATTAATGTAACTTTGTAAAACTCACTATTGTAAAACACAAAAGTATTCAAAACATTTCCAATGGCTTCTCAATTAGATCTCAGTTTAATGCAAGAGAACCAACTTCCTTACGACAGTTCTTGACAACATCACTAAAAGGGCCTCTTTGGAAGGCAGAAGCAGATAACTACTAAAACATGCACATATAAATTCCAGGTTCAGTGCTTGCAATGGTATGCTGTGGAAGCCAGCACAGCCATTCCCCTTGCTGGATCCCTTGGGAGACCAGACCCATTTCAGATCCACTTCCTTCATCCTCTGTAAATTTAACACTCAAATTGAAATAGCAAAATTCCTCAGCAAACTGGGACTTTATTTAAACTTGAAATTCAGTCATGCCCAAAAAAATTATTCAGAAAAAAAAACAAGATACTTTGAATCACATCAATATTATTCACTAAAATTTCATTATTTCCAGTGGACCTATTTCCTCAAAACATAAAACATGCCTATCTCGTGTAGCACTACATGTCTGTCTCAGTGCAGGCCTTAGAGTGTGAGGTGGAGAGAGAATGCAAGGATACTTCTGATGGTAAATCTTAGAAGGTATTTAGAAGACTTCCTACACCTCCAATTAAATTAATGCTCCCACATACCATTTATTCTCACTGAGAATAGGTGGAAGTCGCAACTGCTGACCAGATTAGAAGGAAGTTACAGAATTACTATCCATTTGCTCTTCAAAATGGTGCAAAAGGGAAACAAAACTATGCAAGTTAAGGTAGATAAAACACATTAATGTGTTTTAATTATTAACGTATAAGCAACCTTACCTTTAAGGTTAGATAGATAAGAAAAAAAAGCAGGAGCAACAAAAGAAGGACACTAAACTTACTAACCTTCTTTTCCCAGTTAAAAACATCGGGTATGTCCTAGACAAGATAATGTATGCCCAGTTCAGAGGAGCATGCGACAGTTTGACAGTAACAGCTGTGTAGCACAAACATACAAGTCCAAACAAACTTTAAGCTCTGATGCTATTTCTGAAAGGACTGAGGAGTCATTATTTTGGCAGATATTTCTATGAAAGTACCGCAAATATTGTCTCTGTCCTATTTCATTGATTCCTCAAACTAAAACTGCAAACAACTTAAATCTTTCTAACTAGTCTAATTTCCTTACTCTTCATTTATTAAAAGCACCCTTCCTTCAACTCCACTACCAGGGATTTTTCCTTCCAAACTAGCAACATCAGAAAACTGTGTAATAAGATTTCTAGTTCTTGAGGCAGAGATTTCTGAAACTTTATAAAGGAAGAAGATATTAACTGATGCTTGGAGAAGGGAGGGAAGACTATGAAAGCAAATATAAGTAACACGCACAAACAGTTAAACAGATATTTTGTATCTTCCCTATGAGACACTGCACACTGTCAAAGAAAAGAAAATAGATAAGTGAATCACAGGCCTCAGTCTTTTTGGTTTGCACGGGTCTGGGTTTTTAACAATAAACAACTCCAAAGACACACACTGAGACCTGCTGGCTGGAAAAATCAAGATCAAGGCTCCCAAACTGTTCTCAAGCAAGAGACTGCTCTCAGCCATCAGCATTTCTTGCAGTTTACAATCTACTCTCATCAGTACTTTCAAATACAAAAATGATGCTGCTCTATGCAATATTTAGCAAGCTCCTGAAAATCTAGAAAACTCTTATTTTGGGAACTCTTCCTTCTAACTTGTACTTAGGAAGGACATTTGGTCTATATAGATGAGACATAGCACACCAGAAAACTTTGCTTTTCCAAAGGATGAGATGCTGAGGACAGTTGAGTAAGACCAAGTGCCAACTCTAAATAGTCTGGCAAGCACAGGGCTTGGCCTACAGCAGCAGGAGAAAGATCAACAGGCCCACAGATTTTGAATGAGAGGTAAGAGGGTAATTATCCAGGGGAGAATCGACAGAGAATATAAGGACTCACATCACAAAGTTTTATTGCTACAAATCACTGACTGCTTACACAATGATGCTATTTACTTCAACTCCACATGTTCATCACCACATCTGTCATTGGTCAATTGGTTCATGTTCTTAAGATGCTCACATATTACATTACAGCCAGTCTATTTCACACTAACAGCAATACTAGAGAGTTCATCACTGTCACTTCAGGCAGTGTTCTGTAGCTGTCTTGACCTGTAAAAATAGAGGTGATAAAGATGTAGAGCAGTGTGGCTCTGAAATCTAGTGTCTCGAGCCCTGTGGCAAGATGCTTTTGGAGCTGAATTTCTTTAGGAAACTCCATCCAGCTCAAAACAATCCTTCAATGAAAGGCAGAGGAAAAGGATAAGTTTCCTTTCCTGTTGCCAACTATTAAAGTCACCACTCTGCTACGGACTGGTACACAGATGGTGGGAAATTCCTATGCAGAGGACTCCATAGTTTTGAGGAATTTTAAGAAAGCCTGCATTGATCAGAGACACATGACCTGCATCCACCAAGCAGTGTCTGTTTTAAAGGGGGCACATATCTGTCTATGAAAACTGAAATCAGACAAGACTGAATGCACAGGGTCTGATAGACTGCAAGGCAACCACATTTTCAAGAGCAGCTACTGGGACCCAAACCATTGTAACATCAACACAATCACCGCAGCAGTTCAGTATTACGCAGCAATGTTTTATTTCTACCCCTATATAAAGTCAGTCAGACTTTGCAAACATCAGTGTATCCTCATCAAAATAGGAGAAAGAAACTGTAGGCAAGAAAACACCATTGTACTTTAAACAGCAATTTGCAGAATAAAGTGAATTCTCAGGTATGTGGAAGAGATGGCTACAATACTTAGGCCTATTTCCTTATTACTTTGCTCTTTTACAAGACTGCTCATTTCTTTCAGAAATAAGAATGTAACTATCTTAAAGCTCAACTCAGACACAAAGAGAGCTCACCAGAATATATTACAGATGCTTTTTGGTCTTTTGCTTGACAGCTGGTATTAATACTGAAGCAAGGAGGAACCAGTGATGTGGAAAAAGTGCAGACATCACAGAGTTTAGCTTAATCTCACTCACATTTAGGCAAACTACATTAACCAAAACAATGGCCATTAAGGTTTTTATGTATAAATGCAAGACCGAAGGCAACCCTTTTTGCCTTTGACCTCACCTATTAAAAAAAATACCAAAACAAAGCACCTAAAAGTAAAAAAAAACAACCCAACCCAAACCCCCAAACCTAAGCATCTGATGAATATGGATATAAGTGTCCCAGCCAGCCAGTAATATGGCACACAGAGAAAAGCAAAATAATTCCCTGATGGAAGACACAAAGCAAAGAAGCAAGAGCTAAAATAAAGTCTCCTGCTATGGTATAATCCTTCTGTCCTGGATGTTGGACTGAAAAACTTACAAGTCCAGCCCAGGAAATAAAAATGAGTCAGGAAAGGCTGAGGTTAGGGCACCTACTCAGACAAGCTTTGCTCTCATAGTGTTATCCAAAAGGGAGCATCAGCGTCTCCTAGAATGAGACATCTGCCCAGGAACAGCAATTTCGAATGCTTTCCCAATGCAGGTGAATAATGCAGATGGCTTGCAGGTCAACACTGCAGCTGGGCAGTGTGACTTAATGACAAGTAGCAATAACGTGTCTGAATTACCCTTGCCTTAACTTTAGAGGTTTTCAGTATTTAGTCACTTACAGAATCATGGCTGCAGAAAGAAAAGTAAGTTTCCATGGGAAGAGAAACATTATGATCCCTCACTCCTGTCAATTACATACTCCCAAAATCACATTAACTGCCAGGTCCTAAGCTTTAAAAACCATTCCGTTTCCGTGGCTGATATTCAACATGTCAGTTCTGGAAAGAGTATGCAGCTAATTTAGTTCCCTGCACGACTGCTCCAAAACTGCATGCCTGACAAAGATATCACCCAGACCAAGTGAATGGGGAAATAATTGTCCAGTCCTGACTTCCCATTTGTATTCCCATTTAATCTCCAAGACACAACCTTAGAATGCCTTCCACCAAAACCTTTGTCCATGCATTCATTTCTACCTAGAATGCAGGATAATAATAACTAGCTGTGAAAAATAAGGGGAAGAATGGTATAGCTAAACACTTTCAATATTAAAAAACAAATCAAACAAACAACATCCAGATGCTTTCTTCTGCTAAAATTACCTAAGAAGTCCTTACTTTTGATTACAAAAGTAAAACCCCAAACTATTATTATGGAATTAAAGCTTACAATTTCTGAACTATTTGGAAACATGATTTGAGAATATAAAAGCTAATGGGTGCTTACATTACCTACCATCATTAAACAGTTTCACCTTTCATAGTCGTTCAGCTCATTACAAAAAAAAAAGGATTATTAGGGAGAATAAGCAAGTTGCTCTCCAATGCCATCATCTCCCTCCTAGCCACCTAGCAGAGAGCAGTATGCCTATTGATGAAAGCATTGTACCTTCAAGCTGGAATTAATACACCTTCTCAGAGCCCTACAACCTGCCCATGCTGAAGCCTTGGTTCTTCTCCAGTTATAGAAGTCTTACCTGGGGAGAGGCTGTGGGGAAAGATGGGCAAGAGATTTGATTCTGTATGGTCTTTGAGGACAACAAAAGTCAGCACACCTCTAAAATGGAATAAAGGTATTTCACGGTTGATGAGGCCTAGAGTTGAGTCCTCTGTAGATGGCTCTGAATAGTTCTATGGCCTGAGTCACCACCTTTTCTGCTGAGGTGGAACAATAGCTCACTGAGGAGATTCTGCCCATCACTGCTGAATAGAAGACAAAGCATGAAAATCATTCCACGGTTGCTTTCTCCATTGCCAAACTGAACGTAATTGGAAACAAAGAGGGGGAAAAAGGAGCACTAAAAAAAATAATATAAGGGAGTGAGGAATCTTTCACAGTGATTCTCTTCTGACTTCTCCTCCTGCAGACCCCTTTTATGAGTGCAAACAGTGATGGTTACGTAGCCATGGATTTAGCTCACAGAAATAGTTACAGCCCAGGACACTAATTTGGAATTTCCCAGTACAATATGCAAGTCAGAGTGTTGAAAGAAAGCTCCCTCAAACACCAAACTAAAAGGGAAACAGGAGCCTGATCAAATAAAGGCTGAGTATAAACATGGTCCCAAGTGGTACCTTAGAAAATCTTTTCAAGTTCTTCAGTAAAAGGTGCAGTGAAGATGTAAAAGTTTTCTTTTGTTCCCCTCCCCTCCTCCAAAGTTTGTTTTCCTTTGCATAAAAATAACCTCATTGAAGGAAAGTGAATTGTGGGCAAAGTTCTCTAACAGCAAAAGCAGTTTATTCAATTTTATTTCTGATGCTCAAATTCTACGCCTTCTCCAGCCCTTGCATCCTGTCGCCATAGCAACAAAAGTGCTGAAAAGTCCTCCATCCATTTGATAATCATTTAATCATTTAACAACAAAAGAGATTGGGAATGGGAGAGTGGATTAGTGGAAAATACCAAAACGAAAATAAATTGGTATTAGTAAAAAAAGCAACAAACCAAAATCCAAAAACCAAACCTACACAAATGCTGAACAATTCCCTCTGGAAAAAAAAACCCACCAAATAGAGGGAGCAGAAGTAAAGCCAAATGGCCAAATGGCTTGCAAGATCTTGATGTCCACACTGGGAGTAGGTTTGATCCTCTCGTTATGCTCCCTCAGACACCATGGTGCCTTTTCCCCCAGAGAAACCTGCATGCTGTCCTTTGAGGAACTGACAAAATCCGGAGAGAAATCCAGAAGATCTGTGCTAAGAGCCCTGAAAATGAGCAAAGAGTGAAGGATGTTCCTAATCAATAAAAGCCACATCTTAGAGTTTGTCTTATGTCTTCCTTCTTGTCAAAAAAGGGAGGTCTGGGCCTACAAGGTATTTCAATAGGAAATCTCTGAAATGCTGAATGTAATCCACTGGGATGCTGCCCAGAAGCAGAAGTCTCTGCCACCTTTAAGTAGCAGGGCTTATGCTCCCCTGATGATAACAAGAGTGCTGTTGAGCAGCTGCTAGCCTGGATCAAGATGCACTCCCTCCCCTGGAAGAATAACACCATTAGAAGCAGTTTTCCATCAGGGTGAAACTCTCCTAGCAGACAGATATAAACATTTCTTGAAGCATGTTCTTGCTTCTGACACCCATAGAAGATGAAGGCATGTTCAGCTCGGAATACTGGGGCAGTTATGTCTGTGTCCCCACTAAATCTGTGACTGGGGTAGAGCTACAGGATGCATGAGACATGGGAGTGGGGACATCAAAGGGGGTTGTATGCAACCAGACAGATACAGTGCACTGGCAGTGCTGCAGCAGCAAGGCAACTACAGCAGAAAGCCACAATGTTGGATCTCATCTCCAGGACAAGCCCTCAATATTCACAGGACATGCTGCTCCTGCTGCTAACAAATCCCAGCTGTGAAATAAAAAAAAACCTTCTCAAAAGAAAATACAAAATAAACAAAACAAACACTAAGAAAAACAACCCAAAAAACCAAACAGCAAACACACATGAAAGACAGTATATTAACCAGAACATCCAGCTCAGCTGTCTACCCAACACTCTAGGTATGGACATGGAAGCTATCAAGGTAGCCACTGATTAACTTAACTTACACTTACCCCTTATGCTGAGATGGAAAACTGCATCTATATAACAGCATTTCCTTAAACAATGGTTTATCTGTTCACAGTGCAAATGGAAATCAGTTTTGATTCTTTATGCTAGAAGTCAACAGCTCCTGTGTCACTGGTAGCCCATTTGATACACAAAACTGTAAATTATCAAACGTTCTTGAGGTACCCTTGGCAAAATATTGCATTCCAGAGAAGTTGGTGAGGAGACGGAAGAAATCTGTTTGACAATCTTGGCTTACTCATGCCTGCCAGAGAAGAGCAGCTTTGCTCTTCAATGGATATTACTGCAAATACCTTACAAATAACACCTTCTGAGTATGCCCATAGCAGGGAAAGGCACAGAATCTGTACCTGGCATTGAAATATTAAGCCCTGATATTTTGAAAATAATTGCTATTTCAGGTAGAAATAGTGCATCTTCAGGCTTTTTAAATTATTTGTAGTGATTTCTCTGGGGTGCCACATCATTGTGTCCTCTCAGTATTCAGTGCAATTATCCGAACATACCTCTTAGATAGGAAAAGCTATATCATTCCCACCGCAGAGAAAGGGAATTGCACACTACAGATTTCTCCTTCAAACCCAACTTATACAAAGGTCACTTGTACTGATGAGAATAGAGGCTTGAGTCTTGCTTACATTTTGCAGTGCTTTCATCCCAAACCTTCCCTTTTTAGCGCAAAGGAGGGCCGGTGAGCATTCATCACCCTCAGAGCTTATCCCAAAAGGCTCTTCTTCATGAATGCTTTCTTTATAATTCAGAATGAATGTGGATCTATATTCACTGACAATCCATTGCCCAACAAAATAAATACCAAATAGGAAAACTCCAGAACTAGGGATCTTCGGATTTAACTCCCAGCCTCAAGTAAGCAACCAGAGAAGACTTTGACTTCTGTAGCTGCCTCTAGATTTGCCTTGCTTCACTCATCATTTTCTTCTATAAGCCAAGGATATGTCAAATCTAAATTCTTGTCACAGATGTTGAGGTGAAAACCATGGCAGGTACATATCCGTGGGAATTTTCAACCTGATCTGCAGTCTTTACTCACATGTATTTATATAAAACTGATGTGCATAAGGGCTTCTAACATTGCTTTCTTTCATACCTATCCCTGACCTGAAGCACAGAGCTTCAACACAAGCTTAGACAGATGTCCCATGCAGTACCTGAAATGCAAGTAACCGTTCAAGCAGCTTTCCCCTGCAAGCCCCCAAGTGTTTCACACTTCCAAACCTCATCCAAGAATTTCAACAAAAGCTCTCTCAATTCTTCCAAAGCCACCCAAACAACAACGTTCAGTTCTATGCCAGGCTGGATCAAGACTCACTTGATAACCTTCCAAGGCAGGCAAACCCCAGTGCAATTTGAGATTAGTAAATTCTTATTAAGGTCTGCTGCTGCATACCCCTCAGTGACAGCTAGCAGAACAACTGTTTGCACAAAAGAGGTGGGAGGGATTGGGCCAAGCATGGACATCTTCATGCAACCACTGCAGTGTGGCAATTCAGGCTGGGACCAACGTAGCCAGCAAGAGAACACACGCATGAAATGAGCTGTAATTTGTACAAATAAAGGCCTCATAACTACCCGTAACATTACAGTGTGCAGAGCAGTGCAGAAATACACCATTCAGACTTAGCTAATGCATTTAACTTTTGGGAAGGGTAAATTATCAATGGTGAACTCCATGCTGCTGAGTCTAAAGTGTTACCGTAACCTGAACTAAATTCTTTAAAGTGATTTCCCATCTTTTTGCATTGGATTACATTGCGATATACAGACATCCCTTGCGCACATGCAGATATCTATTTAGTAACAAGATCACTGCTCTCAATATTTTCCTTTTACTTTTTACCTTTCAGTCTTCATTTTGGATTTTCTACAAGTTGTTCCCACTACCTTTTGCCATATTCTTCCTAGTTACTCTCTTCTGACTTATATATGTGGGAGGGGAGAGGCAGATTCCAAAAAGGGAAATGTACTGCTCTAAAAACAAAATAAAATAACATTAAAAAAAATCATTTTGCCCCCAAATTTATAAGGTGAGTAAAAAAACCCAGATAAATCTTGCCTTTTTATTTGCCTTTTGGGCTTTGCACCTTAAAAATACACTTAGGTTAGAATTCAGAGACTTTTTTCCCCACAATCCCTGGACAAAGAAAATCACTAAAAAGTAGTTTTTACTAAAAAATAGATTTCCTTACCTATTCATCTGAGTCCAGAAACCAGAGGTTTCAGTAAATCCCCACGTCATGCAGCAGTTAGGCTAAAGTCACAGGAAATGGCAAGAGTACTAATACTCCACAGTTGATTCTGTAGCTCTGGAAGAAGAGGGCAACAAGAGGGTAAGGAGACAACATCAAGTAAGTGGTTAAAATCAACCACTTAATCCTTTCACCTGCTCCTTCTTCTTTCTTTCAGCTGTGTTATGGAGCAGACAACAAGAAAACTGAGGATAAGCTAGAGGGCATCAACACATGGTCAAGTACACCAATATAACTTCTTAGGAACTCTGTCTTTTTGAATACCTCTGTTCAGGCACAGGATACTGGGCTGGTCAGACCTTTGACCTAACCCAACCTATATTGGGTCACCTATACATTGTCATCTTATTACAGTCTTATAAAGCCAATGTGGACTCTAGATTATTATTACTGTGATTTTACTATGTGTCTGTCATGATCATATTGATTAGGTTCTACACAGAAACAGAAAGAAAAAAAATACTTCTGCTTCAACGTATTATACTCTCTATATTCTTATCTTGTGACTTAAAGAAGGGGTGGAGAGGAAAAACCTTCCTTGTATTCTCATTGGCAAATGTCATCTTCAATGTATTGGAAGGCAAATTCCACAAATTAAGTGGGCAGTAACCTCTCTCCATACACATAAATCACAGCTTGTCCTTTGCTCACCAAAGGCAGGATTCACCACTAAGTCCCACTGGGAGAGGGTGGGTCATCATTTCTTATGCAGGTGGACTTTGCAAGGCACAGAAAAGGCTAAAAAATTGGCTTTATGTCCAACCAGCTGTGCTCCTGTAAGAAGTTAACTGGTTCCAGTATCACACTTACGTGACTGTCTCCTGTTTTCTCAGGCATCCTGACTGAAGTCCCCACAAATCAAGGAATTTAAGAGTTAGCACACTGGAGCATCTTCATAATTGAAGAGGAGCTGGCTGTATTGTAACACAGATGCTTACCGCTCCAGTGGGATAAAACAAAATAATTAAGAGCAAAGAGATCTGATATTTAACTAGTGTGGCATTTAAATAACTCACTACTGCTACTTTATACTAAGACAATTATCTACTAAACCATAAGCAGTCATTTCACTTAAAAAGAATTATTCCTACCTATAATTCAAAATTACTCCTCAACATTTAAACAGTACCTTTATTTCAGAAAGATCACAAAATGCTATGAAAGTTACTGCATTGCAGAACACTTACATTTAACTTTACCTGCTCAGGAGTGCAGCCACTTCTACAAGGGATCCACTCCATAATGGGTCAGCCTATGGAACAAGTGGCCAGAGAAACAGCACAAGAAGTGTATTCCTTTGAAACTACAAGAGGAGTTTTGGTGGGGCAAAACCTTGTTCTCTAAGCTGGAGTTTCCAAGACTCTGGACTCAAAACCCTAAAGCAAGTGAATACCTGTAATGTTTCACTTTGTTAGCAGCCATGTAATTAATCATTTGCCTTTTTTATAGCGTTACACTAATTGCACATCAAGTTGGCTCAGATAGGTAGGGATCAGAGCTTCATTAATATTACTGAAAATTACACCAAAATTCACAGTATTTGATTTCTTACTATATAAAGAAATCCAACACCTGTATATGTTAATGTGTCAGAGGCATTTAGAAATAAAAGAGGTGAAAAATGCTCTTTGTTCTCATTCCTTTTCAGTTAGGTAGGGCTTCAGTATAGAGGAGTTCTCTGGTGCTACGGATCATGGCTGTAACAGATGACAAGTCTGCACAGCACTGCATTTATTTTTCTTGCAGAATAACATTTTACCAGTTGTGCCAGGAGATGGCAAGTTTCATGTGCTTATTTCATTTGGAAACATCTGCACTGAATAACATAAGCTGCTGGATCACATGTTAAATAACACTATTACCTGGGACTGCATGTAACAGCTGGTTTTGCAGCTTCTTTATTATGGTTTGCAACTAAGCAGAATTGGATCATTAACTGAAGTTGCTGTCTGCTGCAGGGAACAGGACTGAGTTCAAAGGCAGATGTGATTGCTTTGTTCTCCAGCTCCAAGGGCTGTCACTGAGGGGTTTGTGCAAACAGACCCTGGCTGCTCTCAAGGGGATGATACAGCCATCAGAGCTGAGGGATAAGGAAATACCGTTACCTCTTTGATGGAGTGCTCTGCAGGAGCTGAGGCAGAACACATTCCAGTTCTGCTGACTCTGCTTCAGAGGTGCTGAAGCCACAGGAAACCAAGACAGCAGCAGCAAGAAGCCAACAGCAATCCATCATTCCTGGGCTGGCCTGACTGTGATTCAGCAGAAGAGATCAATGGAGGCTTGGCAGAGCAGATGTGAGCTGTGGAAGGCTTACCTTTGCTTAGGCCACAGGGCCCCTGGGAGATGTTCTTCAGGAGCCCTGAGTGATGCTGGAGCCTTGAGGGATGCCAGAGCCGTGCATGGGGCTGCAGGGAGACTGAAGCAGCGGCACTGCAAGCCTTGGATGCAAAAGAGTGGAGAAGGCATGCAAAGTGACCTCTGTAGAGCCAGAGCAACTCCCAGCCAGACAGCCAGGGGAATTCAACTGTGGAGCTCTCGTATTTGGAGTACCTGGTGCCCATAATGTTGATGCTCTGCAGAACAGGAGGTCAGGCAGCAAATGCCATAATGCCTGTAGGGGGAAATTGTCCCTGACAGGTGCTGTTTTAACAGGGGACACACAGATGAGATGACCCATTCTTGCTGTAGCCCAGGCTCTCATGGCAGGGCAATATGGATCCCGGCCCCTAAAGGGGCAGGATTTTCATCTCCCATCAGGATTCTCTGATGGGATGCTGGCCCCTGCACAGCTAAGAGACTGCAGGCAGAGCCCTGCTGTTTTGAGGATGTTAGGGCAGACCAGCAGTGCTCTTAGCTGAACTGCTGCAGAAGAGCTTCAAAGCACCTATAAATCAGCCTCAGAGAAGCCACGGCTGGGTATGGACCCTTGCACAAACCTCTGTTGCCTCCTTGCACTGTAGGAGTGAGGAGCAAGGTCTAGAGACGACCTAATCTGTGCTCCAAAGAGATCTACCTGCAGGGACATTTGGCAGATTACACAGCCATAGCCAGGGCAGCAGGCTGTGCCAAGCACAGTCTCCCTGGACCCTGATTTTGTGCAGTGTTTCTCTATCTGGAGCTGGAATGATGATGGGTTTTGGCTCTGGTCCTGGAAGAACTGGGTATGACATGTACCTGGAACACAGAACTCCTCTGCCCTAGGGCTCTAAACATTGTCTTTGTGAGCTGCTTCAAGCCCTGTGCCTGATGGTGGAAGCTCCTTAGGCCACCAACCAAAGGGGTTTGACTCAAGCAATAGCAAACTTCACAGAACACCCTCATGGCCTGCCTACAGCCCTTCAGCTGGCACTGCACCAAGGCCAGCACTGCCACAGGACCTGCTGAAACAGGAGCCCTGCAGAACTGTACCCTGGTGCTGGCAGGGCCCTGCCTTTGCACTTGTGAACCTCATTCGCACACTATTTATACTCCATGGGTCAGCATGTAGGTGCCGCTCTCTATTAATAAAGGGTTATGCCAGCCCCCTTTGAGTCAGGTCCTCTGCTGCTGTGGACTCACCTTGCTTCCAGGTGCTTCAGCAGCAATTTAGCAGCTTGAGGGCATAGGGGAAGCTGTGATCTGTCTTGTGGGTGTTCCGGTTTGTTTCTGACATGGTCTCTCTATCTCCAGCAGTGGGACTCAGGTCATTCCAACCTTGTCTGGGCTGGAGGACATGGCATGGCAACTGCTACACTTGAACTCCACTTTTCTGCTGGAGCAGCACCTTTGGTATGTCGCCACAGAGCTCAGCTGCTTGAGACGCTGGCACAGAAAGGTAATGGAGGGAGGAAGACTGAAATCCCTCTGGGAAGTACCGTGAGAAGCAGCTGAGCCTGGGGAAAACCCCAGTTGTAGAAAAGGTTCCATCTGAATGATGCTCAGTGCCAGATGAGCCGGCTCAGGTGTGGAGGGATTGATTGCTCCCTGAGTAGCACGCAGCCTCTGTGTTATAGGAGGTTTTGCATTGTCCTTCCCGGGGGCCTGATGCAGATTTGTGTTTGCTGGGAGCTCTGGAGGTGCCTCCCTGTAGTCCTGACATTAAAACATGCTCAAAGAGAAAGCAAACCCTGGCCCCTCTCTTGCAGGCCATGTGTAAGTCCTTGGCCACATCCCGGGGCCCGTTTGTGATGTCCTGGAGCCCCAAATCCAAGCACAGCTTTGGTTAAACCTTTTGCTCGTGATTAATTGGGCTCACGAGGTCTGCACTACCAAGGGGAAGCTTCGGAGAGGGCTACAGGGCTGGGTAGGTCAGTTTTCAGTTGTTCTGTGCCTACTGCGAGCTCTCCTCCCGGCTGTGTGTGCCAACGGCCACACGGTGCAGGTGTCCTTGCATGGGCGATGCTAAGCGGCCCCTGCAAGAGGAGCAAGAGCCATTGGCACAGCTCAGCTCAGCGCGCAGCCTCATAGCTGCCCCCGGCAGCATCCCCGCGGTGTAGCGGGCTCCTCTGGCAGACACCCACTGCTGCTCGAGTCCTGCTGCTCCGCAGCCGGGCTGCCGTTGGCGGCTGCACTTCGGAGGAAGGGGCTCAGGTCCGCGGCCTCGCGGTGTCACAGTCCCTCCTGCCCCGGAGCAAACCTCCACCGCAGCCCGGAGCCACGGCGGTGCGGGCACAGTGAGCGCAGCATAGCGCAGTGCACTGGCACCCTCTGACGGCGCAGCTCTGTACGTTCAGGGGATGCTGGCTGCCTAAAGCAGGCGTAGAAACGGAACCCCGGACTGGTGTGGGTGGAAGGGACTCTAACGCTGATCCGGTTCCAGCCCCCCGTCACGTGCAGGGACACCTTCCACTAGAGCAGGTTGCTCCAAGCCCCATCAACTGCCACGGATGGGGCATTCACCGCTTCCGTGGGGAGCCTTTACTTTGCCTCACAGTAAAGAACTTCTTCTCTATATCCAACCTGAACTTCTATTGCTTAAGTTTGAACCCGTTACCACTTGTCCTATCACCACAGTCCCTAATGAAGAGTCCCTCTCCCCCATCCTTGTAGCCTCCTTCAGACACTGGAAAGCTGCTCTGAGGTCTCCACGCAGACTTCTCTTCCCCAGGCTGAACAGCCCCAACTTTCTCAGTCTGTCTTCATATATGGGAGGTGCTCCAGCCCCTGATCATCCTTATGGCATCCTCTGGACTTGCTCCAACAGCTCCTGACTGCCATGCTGGTGCTGTCTGCTGCTCTTCTCACAGCTATCTTGGAGGCTTCACTGGAGCACTTCTGCTGGGTGTCAGCAAAGATGCTGTTCCCATCCCTCTCACCCCCAGCCACGGTTGTCCCTGCATCTCTGGAATGAGAGAACTGATGAGCCTGCTGCCAGGCTATGTAACCCCAGCTTTCAGCCAAGCTGTTTGTCCAGGTTAACAGAGGAGGTCCCTTTGATCTGGCTTGTCCTGCCCCAGAGACACTGGGAGAATTTGGAGCTTGGCTCCTGCAGGCTCCAATCTCTTTTTCCCAGCCCATTTTGGGACAAAGAGAGTCTGTGGCTGAAATGGGATCTCTCAAACTAATTCCAAATGATACTGAACCTAATGAGAAATAAGAGCAATGGTAAGATTGCAACCCTGGACTTTAGGAGAGATAACTTTGGCCTCTTCAGGGACCCTCTTGGAAGAATCCCATGGAAACCAGCCAGGGAGGGAAGAAGAGATCAAGACAGCATGTTAATATCCAAGGATCACTTCCTCTGGGCTCAAGAACAATGCAGCCCCATGGGTAAGAAATCAAACAAAGGGGACAGGAGACCTGCTTGGATGGGAAGAGGATGTGATAGAAGTTGGGAGGGAAAGGAGTGGTATAGGAGGGTAAGGAATGGGGTTAAGATAGAGAGAAGAAGGGGATGGGAAAGGGGATGGGAAGGAGTGAGCTCTTGTTAGCGAAGCACGAGTTGAGACAGCAGCTTGCAGTAGCCCAGCACATTGGACACAAGCAGCCTTGAAAAGCACTGCATGCCTCTCTCCTCTGTTATCCCAAGGGCTGTGCTGCTCAGGCAGCAGGATTTTATTCTGCATTCATTCCTAATGGTCTGGGTGGCCTGTGAAAACTTGAGAGTGAACTGTGACTGCTTGAGACTGGGTCAGAATCCCCACAGTGGGTGCTCACTGCACTGTGGCACCGGGGTCGAGTCACTGAAATCACAATTAGGGAGTGAAATTGCAGTGGCTTTAAAGCTTCATTCCATGAGCACTGCATGTCTCCTGGATTACAGAGATTTTCTAGGCTGGTTTATGAGACATTGCCCCATGTCAAAGGGTACTGTCATGGGTTCAGCAGCAGCAGTCATTTTTCTTTAAGTAGTAGCTGGTGAGCACTGTGTTTTGGATTTTCGGC
>JASSUY010027578.1:0-24572 GCA_032466535.1 Forpus xanthops | reverse complement strand
ATCGCTGGCAGTGTTCAAGGCCAGGTTGGACAGAGCCTTGGGTGGCATGGTTTAGTGTGAGGTGTCCCTGCCCATGGAAGGGGGGTTGGAACTAGATGATCTTAAGGTCCTTTCCAACCCGAACTATTCTATGATTCTATATTACAACAATGGTATATTAATAATCAGCTATTTTGTTGCTTATGAGAAAATGTTCTCTGCTTATTCTTTATATATAAACTGTTACAGTGTTTAAATGATACCTTGATAACTGTCCATAATTATTCATATATATATATGTTACTTTATTCTTCTCTATTATGGAACTTAAATAGTAAGGGTATAGTCTTCAACTTACGGGGGTTTTCAGTTAGTAGATGATGCTCAGACATGAGATACTGCTCAGATAATGCTCAGACATGAGATCACACTTTGAGGATTTAGCATGTAATACTGGGAACAAGTCCCACACGATAGCCGCGACTGTTGGCATGAACCCATTACGTGGCCTTTAGCCCTTACTACACTATGGCTTGATTCCCTTATTTATACAACGTGGTATAGTATCTCCTGCTCTGAAGAAATGCACAGCATTGATTTATTAACATATCTTTAAACACTTCAGGAATCATGTAGGAAAGATTACATATTACTGTGTGAGCTATGATTCATAGTTACAGCTGAGAAGGTAATACAGTGCAGAAATGAGGGTTGCAAAGGTGTCTTTTGAATTCTTTTGATTCAACAACCAAGCATAGATACTGGCTAATTTCTGAGCTTCTGAAAGATAAATGGGGCTGACAAAGTAGCCAGGAAATAATGGGGAGTTTCCCACGTCATACTGGTGGCTCACACTCTAAGCTGTCAGGAAGAAGGAGAGTGCTCTGCAGACCCTGGGCCTGATTCAGAGACAGGTGGGCCAGGAGACCCCCGCTGACATGAGTAGGGGAGAATTAATGGATTTTTCAACAAGTATATTCAGGTGACACAGGATTAAGAACCCTAAAATTAAACCCCAAATAAGAATGGGGATGATAAGAGAAACAAGATTTGTACTTAACTGGACAAGGTCTTCAATACTGTATGGGTAGAGAAAAAAACGTATTAACAAATGGAAAAACCTGTCTTTGTCCTGAAGCTCTACTACTATTTTAGACCATCCTTAGAACAGATTGGGCATCCAAGTCAAGGCATGACACAGTGAAGAAAGAAGACCACAGGTCTCAGCAGCCCAGGTGCCAAACAATGTAAGTTGTGGTCTTGATCCTGGAATCCTACCTTTTATCTACAAGGGTTTTTTTCCTGTGTGTCTGCAGAGATGGAAGAAATGCAAATGAGGTATGGTAGTAGCTTGTTTCCAGGAGTCTGCAGACAGTTGGTATTCATCTTACTCTTTGTGACTTCACTTAGATGCTATTTCTGCAGAAGTCTTCATCTATTCAATGCTGAGCCAACCACGCTTTTCCACTGTTTTCTATCTTTTCTATATTACAGCCTATATTTCCTATTTCCATCACTTCTCAGTTTGATGTTCTCCAAGTTCCCACATCCACATAGGTACTGACAAATTCTTCCTACCCAACTACAACACCTGAACTCTCAATAGCAGTTGAATCCTGTGCATTCCACTGAAAAAAAAAAAAAAATCTATGTGACCACTTTGAAAAGTTAAGAGAAATGTTTCTCTAGCCCTTACCTGATTATGGATTTGATATTCTCACACAAAACAGAACTCACCATCTAGAAGACATCAATTTTGCCCAATTATGCTTTCTTTTTTATGGCATCAAAACCAAAAAGACTTCAACACTTTTGCTTTCTTTCATGAAGCAGAGGCTCTTGAATTTTATTTTCATGTGTACAGTGTCACAACATGATTTTATACCTTGATTGTGCTTGCAATACAAAATCAATACAAACAGCATCAGTTCCTTTCTGAGACTATTATCCTTTCCAATTTTGTTTGTTTAGCAGAACCTCTGAATTACTGCCATTCGTGCAGATAAAATCAAACATACTGGATACTTAACTCAGCTAGGGACTGTTATCATTATTTAGTTAACATTTTCAAACAATTTACTGATCCCATGCAAAGGCAATGCTGCTTTAAAATCCCCAGAAGTGCTTTCTAGTGACTCAAACTATCTTAGCTACAACAGGAATCACATAAAACTGAGGTAAAAATACACAAATGGCAAAGTAATCTTGCTTTCCTGTCTAGTTTGCAATCTTCTGCACCAGCAAGTGAGATAAGCCCAGGATGAGGGTCGCATTTAACCCAGGAGCTGTGGACCAATGACCTAAGAAATACTTAGTTGATTAGAAGTGCTCCAGTTGATTAGCATGCTTCTTCTCATCATGTCATAAATGAGATAAACACAATCTGGGAAAAGCTGATGTAACTGCTGCTGCTGCTACAGGAGAATTATGTTAACCCTGAATGTTCAGCCCTATAAACAGTTTTAGGTATAAGCACAATTCTCTGCAAACTAGGTACGGCCCTGAGGCTTCCTTCAAGGTGCCACTCACTTTTTTTCATTGGCCAGATGTCAGTGTTGTTGGACAAACACAGTCAGATGTTACACCCACAACTTCCATAGACATTTTTCTATCCTTGTTTTCCAAATGCTCAGGTTCCCACTGCTGGAAAACCAAATAGAAATCAACATTCTGCCCTTTTTATGAACTTCCCAAGATCTTGTTAAAACTTTACCATCCTAGAAGTTGACAAATATGTGCCTACAGATAAGCTGGGGATTTCCACGTGTACAGTAATAGATTTTGGCTGGTGAAAGGGCAGCCAACTGCCAATAGCCAACCCTCTGACCTTTGAATGGTCTTTGAGCATGGCAATATCTGTGCAAAATATAAATGGTGTAGACGAGTAGCTAAAAAAAGATCAAGGCCAAGTCAAAGTCGGATTAGACAGCGAGTCCCAAATAACTTCTGATTATAACAGAAAGAGGTGTTTTAGTAATAGTTTAATACAGACAAATATATTTGTATATAATATATATAAATAATCACAAATACACATATATATTTTATCTTTATTGGCATTCTCAGTTTAAAAGATGTAGTTAACATAAGCTTCAATAAAAGCACTGTAACAACAGGGCAGTTCAAGAAGTATTTGAAGATGGCAAAAGGCAGCACTGCCACAGAGAGACTGTCCTGTCTCCCTTCCTCTCTCCTTGTTCCACTCCCAAGATTTTGTACAGCTATGTAGTAAGCAGGAAAGCTGAAAGCTGGCTAGGCTTCTTTTGAATTACTCTTAATGCAGATCAGCTCCCTAATCTGGTTCATTGCATGGGTGCACAAATGCTTGTCAACAGAATATTTAAGAGAAGGGGAAGGAGAATGTAGACATGAAACAAGCAGGCAGATATGGGACTGCCTTTGTGCTTAAGTCTCTTGCTTAAAATACTAGACCTGCTCCTTTAGCATCCTGCATACATTTGCCTTGATGAAAATCAGAGGAGAACAATACCAACGCATACTAATGAGCTCAGAAACATATTTAATACAAATGGTACATGAATTTAAGCCCAGGTTGGCAGTCCACCTGGGCAAGTGACAGGATCCTACAGGAAAAGAACCATGGACTTTTCCAAGACTGCAAAATTTCCAGGAAGCCATTTCATCATTTCACCATTCTACTTCCTAGCTGGGAAAAAAGGTACTCATTTTAAGTCCTGCAACAATGAGGCAACTATATTCAGATGATGGCATCGAGAATGTAAAATAGACAGTAAAAAATTACAAAACTTGTAAGTGTTGATGAATCACTAGAAATTTGCCTGAGGTCATGCATATTAGTCACAGAGAGCTGAAACACATCCTGCTATTGCTGATGAGCAGTCTAACCACTTGAACCATCTTTCCTCTCTGCCCTAAAATAACTGTTTCTTACTAGAATGCATGCAAACTACTGATATAACGCCCATGACTATGAAAAGTCTTCTACATTAATTTAGGATTAAGTACCTCTCCTCTGATCTTTGTGGCCAACAAAAGGTTGCAGAAGCTGCTTTAGAACATAGTTTCCAGTATCATCACTCTTTTTTTACAATGCCATGATGTGTTACAGGTTAAAACTGACTGCATTTTAAGACTTACGGGATAGTACACCTAAACCAAATACATCCTCTTGAGGCTGCTTAAGCAACACATATCAAGAGATTCGATTAACCTTGCAGGCAGCCTATCTGTGCTGCAGAGGTAGAGCAACTCAGCCTCTGTCAGTACATGTTGCTCAGATACTGTGTGGCCCAATTGCAGCAGTATTATTTCTAAGGCCTTGTAAGAGTATGCTTGATTTTGTGCGGCACAAAGTCAATAAAACTTACCAAACACAAAGCAGCTCCATACAGAAGCAGCTCCACTGTCTCCTGGCTGGACCTCAGCTATTTTATACAGATGCCATGGTGAGCTTCCTAAGTACTCTTTGCTGTGTCGTGTAGCACACATACTACTTGGGATTACCTTGGACGATGAGGACTTGACTATAGTCTTCCTATCATAGAATGGTTTGGGTTGGAAGGGGCATTAAAGCTCATCTAGTTCCAACTCTCCTGCCATAGGCAGGGATACCTTCCACTAGACCAGTTTTGAGCAATCAGTAGGTTGCTTAAAGCCCTGTCCAACCTGGCTTTGAACACTGCCAGGGCATCCACAACTTCTCTGGGCAATCTATTCCAGTGCCACACCATCCCCATAGTGAAGAATTTCTTCCCTATATGTAACCTAAACCTACCCTTCTTCAGTTTAAACCCATTCCTCCTCCTCCTGTCATTATCTGCTCTTGTAATAACTCCCTCTCCAGCTTTCTTGTAGGCCCCTTTAGGTACTGGAAGGCAACTATAAGGTCTCCCCAGGGCCTTCTCTTTACCAGACTGAAGAAGCCCAACTCTCTCAGGCTGTCTTTATAGGAGAGGTGTTACAGCCCTCTGAGCATCTTCATGGTCTACTCTGACCTCGCTTGAGCAGGTCACTGTTCCTCTTATGCTGGGGGCCCCATTGCTGAAGGCAGTACTGCAGGTGGGATCTAACGAGAGCACAGAAAAGGGGGACAATCACACTCCTGACCACATTCCTTTTGATGCAGACCATGATATAGGTAGGTTTTCTGGGCTGCAAGCACATGTTGCCAGGTGCTACTGAGCTTCTCATTGATCAACACCCTCAGGTCCTTCTCCTCAGGGCTGCTTCCATTTGAACAAGTCAGGTCTGTACCAAGCAAAACACTTGACTCTGCAGAGTTTTGTGACCAGTTTTTGCCACCAGTGGTAATGAAGACTATTAACTGTTTCTGGGACATGTATCACTTAATGTACTCCGAGAAACACCTGGGAAAGATACTGCACTTGACAGTGAAAGAAAGAAGCCAACATCAGCCATGGTTACTGTAAAACCTTACTATATGACTGATCATTCCACCACGACACCCTTAGAGAAAAGGAGGCAGTGAGATGGACATAGCACAATAGATCTGGCGATACTTCTCTACTTGTTTCAGAAAATATGAACAGGGGTCTTTTCCTTTTAAATAAATTACATAAATGCTACACAAATACAGCAACACTGAGATGAGTATTTACATTCTTCGGTTATATTCACCTAAAGCAAACACACAGCCACACAAGCCAGAAATTTCTCAACAACCTCTTAATACTCCCCGTTCTATCAATCCCCATTCTCTTTTAGAAACCCAGCAGCCTTTACCCGGCTGTCAGGCTGAAGACTAGGCGGCCTGGCGGGCTCAGCCAGGCCTGCGAGCAGAGAAACATCAGGCCGGACAAGCAGCGTAAGCACCCCAGCACTGAGGAAAACGCCTCCTTCTTGCAGAGCACAGGCTCCTCAGGCGCAGATAAACCGCGGCCTGCACGCCACCTTCCGCCCGTTCCGAGCGGGCGCCAGGCACACAGCCCAGCGCTCCTCCCCACGGCCCGCCCTGCCTGCAGGGTCCCGGCTGTCCCGGCGCGCCTGCGCACTTCCTTCTCTTGTCTCCCGTCGTTCTCTGCGCCTCACGGTGCCAGGCCCCAGCGGAGCGGAGATGGCGCTTCACGTCCCTAAGGCCCCGGGCTTCGCCCAGATGCTCAAGGAAGGGGCGAAGGTGGGAGCGGCACTGGGCAGGGATTGTTCCCTCCGAGGGGGTGTGGGGTGGGAGGAGGGGGCAGGGAATCTCAGCGTGGCGGCGCGGGGAAGGTTCTGGAAGGCCTACGGGCCCCGGTACTCCATGCGTCTCGCGGGGTGCGGGCCCGGGAGCTTTGCGCACCTCACCCCCAACCTGGGACCTCTCGGCGGCCGTTGTGGGGCGGGGACCGGCCCCGATCTCTGCCGGGCCGGGGCGAGAGGGCGGTGCCTAGCGCACGCGGCCTTCGAGAAGGCTCTGCTGTGGTCCCATCATCTTTCCTGTTCTTGTGCCGGGAGGCATTGCCTCTACTTCCCGCCGTCCCAGTCCCCTGCAGTCCATCCAGAGCGGTGCGGCCTGAAGCTATGTTAGGAAAACGTGTCTGGAGAGCTCGTATAGATCGTCAGTAAGAGTCAACAGGGCCCTGTAGATTTAGCTGCTCGGAAGTGTCCCGATTATTACCAACATGCCTTGGCGCTCTTACTGTGCCCATAAGAAAAGTACCTCTGCCAGCGTTGCGCAGCAGCACACAATTTTCTGTGTATTTCCATAAATCCCTTCTCATTGTGTGTAATGCTAACATAATGTAGATTTTGGTAGTAGTCAGAGACGGTTCCTAATAAAGCAGAGGTATTCTTTGAGAAAGTGGGCAGAAAGTGAGCACGTCTGGTGTGTTTTTCTTTAATTGCAGAGGAAAATAAAAGTTCTGGTTGCTGCTGCTTCATAGAAAGGAAAGTGAAGCTGGCAACTCAGAAACCCCTGTTTTTGTTTTCAGAATCTTTCTTGGAGGCAGAGTGGCATATATTGAGGGCAGGGAGAGAGCAAGGAAACAAAAGTGGCCTAGATGCTCTAATGGAGATTCCAAGGCCAGAGTAGCAACAACTACCTTTTACGAAAGAAGGAGGCAGCTGGCATTCTGAGTTTATTCTTTTATATTTAGAGAGCAAACATTGTTAGAGAGTACCTTTCTCCCCTCTGTTACAGCCCACACAGTATGTTTTACCCTGCTCTTTCTTCAGGTACTTTCTGTGGATCCCTTCTTAAGGCTTCCAAAATGAAGCCAGGCTGATTGGCTTCTCAAACACAGATAACTTACAGATCAACATGAATTTTCATACCGTACATGTTTGAACCTAGAACTGAGTTAAGTTATTTTTTGTGGAATAGCTGTGAGCAAAGAAATGTGCAAAACTGCATGCTTGCAGAACCCTTGACCCTCTTCAATCTGGTACTGGTTATTTCCTGTTTCCCTTTGGTATGCCACTAGCTTTTTTGGAAGACTTAAGACATGCAGACTATATTGAAAACTGAGTCACTGTTCAGATTTTCTGTTCAGAGCTTACTATGTCTGCTGAACTGCCTAGCTGAAGAATGCACAGTAGTTCTTTTCTTACTGTCTTTGGGTAAGGTTTAGTTTCCTTTTTAAACTTTTTAAGTGAAATGCAAAATCTAGATTGATGAAACCATTGACTCAATAGGTTATTACTGCTTTTGTGAGAAATGACTAGTTAATCCCTTTTTTAGCCTAATTCTAAATAACTTTTTTTTAGCATTATTCAGGACTAGAAGAAGCTGTCTATAGGAACATCCAGGCATGCAAAGAACTTGCGCAGACCACTCGTACGGCTTATGGACCGAATGGTAAATAAATCCTAAAATCAGTGTTGTGTTTTTTAGCAAATGTTGTGTTTGAGGAAACACGTTGGACTTGCTTTGGAATGCTAAGAAGTCTTTGTGGCCATATAGCTCTGACTTTGTTTTGTTAGCTCTTGATTTATTGAAAACAATGTACCTGACTTTGACAGTTTTTTATATGAGTTTTTGTCCTTTTTGCTGTCTTGCTGGTATATGGAAGACCTGCAAAAATGAAAAGAAAGACTAACTTGGTAGATTGTCATAATGAATATACCCATATTATGTCTGACCAGATACACCAAAGCAAAAGGTGTTCTGCAGTATTTGTTAATTAAACAGTGTGCTAATATTCTTCTGAAGAGAAAACTGCTTATTCAGTTACTGAGTTCTCCTCATTGTAGCATACTCTCAAAGGCTGTTTTATCAAAATATTTTAGTTTCTTGAATTATAAATAGGGTTAACATTTTAATGTATAAGATACACCCAAAGTTTATGGAATAGTGTCTGTGTACAAAATGCTGTTTTCCTAATGCATGCTTTTGTATTTTTTTTTTTTTTTCCTTCCACAAGGAATGAACAAAATGGTTATCAATCATTTGGAGAAGCTCTTTGTTACAAATGATGCTGCTACTATCTTGAGAGAGCTGGATGTAAGTTTTCTTGTTTCAGAGGATGTCAGTTGTGAACTAATGTTTCTGTTCATGGGCTGCTATGGTTCTGAATGTTTAATAAATACAGGCCACCCTGACAGATGATTTATATATGTAATTTTGTAAGTCATTAACATCTTTTATTGGATTTGAGTAAAGTCAATGGAGTATATCCACAGCAAGAAGCAGAGTTCCTCTGAGAAGCAGCATTAAGTAGTTGCAGGAAATGCTTAAAAATTGCCTACTTGTTATCCCCCAAACCAGTGTAGACGTAAAGGAGTGCATGCCTGGACAATGCAGTGTTTGGAAAACTCTGCATGAAATCGCTGTTATATCTCCCAGTGTTGATGGTTGCTGTAGTGTCCTGTCTGCTTAGAATACATTAATTGCATTTAAAGAAGCTGAGGATATAGCAGTGTGGGAAGACTGATCTGTCATAACTTTTACTGTCAAGTTAATCTTACTATCTTTTCCTATCAGTCCAGAGAGATCTTGACATGCTTGTGAGGTGGGCTGATGCCAACCTGATGAAGTTTAACCATGACAAGTGCAAGGTCCTACACCTGCTTCAAATCAATCCTAGGCACACCTACAGGTTGAGCAGAGGAGAGATTCAGAGCAGCCCTGTGGAGAAGGACTTTGGGGTGTTGCTCGATGAGAAAATGAACATGAGCTTTCTGCAGTGTGCGCTTGCAGCCCAGAAAGCCAGCTGTATCCTGGGCTACATCAAAAGGAGTATGACCAGCAGGTCAAAGGAGGTGATCCTGGCCCTCTACTCTGCTCTCATGAGACGTCACTTGGAGTGCTGTCCACAGTTCTGGTGTCCACAACATAAAAAGGACATGGAAGTGTTGGAACAAGTGCAGAGGAGGGCCACGAGGATGTTAAGGGGACTGGAACACCTCCTGTATGAAGATAGGATGAGAGAGTTGGAGCTGTTCAGCCTGAAGAAGAGAAAGCTGCTTGGAGACCTCATAGCAGCCTTCCAGTATCTGAAGGGGGCCTATAGGGATGCTGAGGAGGGACTCTTCATTACTGACTGTAGTGATAGGGCAAAGGGTAATGGGTTCAAACTTAAACAGAGGAAGTTTGGGTTGGATATAAGGAAGAAATTTACTGTGACAATTGTGAAGCACTGGAATGGGTTGCCCAGGGAAGCTGTGAATGCTTCATCCCTGGTGTTACTCAAGGCTGGGTTGGACAGAGCCTTGGGTGATATGGTTTAGTGTGAGGTGTCCCTGCCCATGGCAGGGGGTTGGAACTAGATGATCTTAAGGTGCTTTCCAGCCCTAACTATTCTACGATTCTAATATTTTTGTTTTGATACAATTAATACTGATTTCTGTACTTACTGATAGAAATAGTGTAAGTATTATCTATTTCCTTAATGCAGTGTGTTAATACAGACTATTTACTGAATCTGATGAGTCTCGCATATTACTTTCTGGGATAAAATGACAATGTTTTTATTGCCTTGGAAAGAAAGGGAAAGCAATGCAATCTGTAAGCAGAAAAAACACTAAACTGGTATTTAGACATCTATCTGGCATGTTACGCATCCAAATTAAGCATAAAGATCTAAACTTTCTGTTGCAGAGCTTGACTGTGAAAGTATTGCATCCTGTAAGAATAGTACAAAACTGATATCAGGGATATCTGATTTATGTTGTAGGGAGAGTGTTCAGATCTCTGTTTTGGTTTGGTTTTGTTTTTTTTTCATATCTTTTGCTTACTAGGGAAGGTAGCCAGTTAAGATAATCTGTCCTTCCTTTTCCCAATTTTGTGCATTCTTAGTACCTTTAGGTACAATTTAAAAGAAGAAAGCTTATCCTGGATGCACAGAAAAACCTGAAGCTGTAGTCTGGGTGGATTGCTAGTAACTAAGATACATAACTTCTTTTCAAGGTCCAGCATCCTGCTGCAAAAATGCTTGTGATGGCTTCCCACATGCAAGAGCAAGAAGTTGGAGATGGAACAAACTTTGTCCTTGTTTTTGCTGGTTTTCTTCTGGAATTAGCAGAAGACCTTCTGAGGATGGGGTTATCAGTCTCAGAGGCAAGTCATAATGTCATTGTAACTCACAGAGCTTGAATTCACACTAGAATTCTTGGATCATGGTCTTGTGAATTGTCTGCTTCCTTCTGAAGTAATTTTATAGATAGACATGTATGAAGAAAACAGTAGAACAAAAGTTTTGCTGCTTGTGATTTCTTGCTACCCTTGTAAGCTTTTGATTTGTTAATGTTTAATGGTCCTTTGAAAAGAAGATATGAAGTGGTGTATGTGAATCTTTCTTGTTTTCTTCACAGGTGATTGAAGGGTATGAAAAAGGTTGCAAGAAAGCCCTTGAAATCCTTCCAGAGTTGGTATGCTGTTCTGCAAAGAACCTTCAAGATGTTGAAGAAGTGGCATCTTTGTTGCACACTTCAGTGATGAGCAAACAATACGGCAATGAACAATTTTTGGCTAAGCTTATTGCTCAGGCCTGTGGTAAGTGGACAAGAACAGACGTGTGCACACATCAAAAAAACTGAATGGTTTTGCCTATGATTGTTACTAATGTCTTCATATAAGATAAAAGCATGTTTGGTTTATCAGGTTGAATTGAATGGAATAATTTAGCCTCTGGAATGAGTATAACCTTCTTTCTTTTGCTGAACTCTTTATTGGCTCAGAAAAGGTCTGCTTCCTACTGAAAATTTATAGAAACAGATTTCTAGTCTTTTAAAAGCAGAAACCCGTCTTTCTTCCTCTTACCATTTGGAAAATACTTTACACTTCATATGAGCTGTTGCTAGTCTCAGCCACCAAACAATGGAAGCAGGACTGTAGTTCTGTTGAGTTGTTGTTTTCTCCATTTAGATTTCCAGGAAAAAAAGCTTTCATGTTTAGTTTTAAGTATTTTCTGAAAGTATTCTACATCAGACTTCACTCTTGAATGTACGTGTGTAAATGGATATTTGAATTTAATTAAGTGAGCAGCCTGAATAGGCGTTGCTTTCTGATTATTACATTGTAAAAAACAAAATTTGTTTTTCTTGATGCAGGTTATTAGCAGATTAAAATTCCTTAAATTTAGGCAGGCATCTCAAACCATTGAATTTTAGTACTTCAGAAAAACTCCAGGCATTATTTATGGTCATAGTTCTACTTCATTCATTAACCAGCACAAATTAAGTTTTTCATTTCTTTCCTCCAAACAGTTTCTATTCTTTCGGATTCTGGTCATTTCAACGTTGATAATATCAGAGTCTGCAAAATTGTGGTAAGCTGGAAGTAGCTAGCTTTCCTGTATTATCAAGGTAAACAGGTTAATGAAAGTTAATTTTCAGGTATTTAAATTTCAGAAGTGCCTTTTATATTCTTGTTTCTGTTGTGTTACGGCATGCATAGTAAATTTTGGAAATTGGTATTTATATCCTTATTTCATGCTCATTAGCAACTTTCAGTAACAAGTCATTAAAATCATGAAAATGTACACTTTAAGTCAGATACATTAACTTTATTGTACAAAGGGATGGTCATTGCATCTTTGTTGTAGAAGCAGTCACGAGATCAGGCTACGATGCAGACTGGCAGAAATACAGCCATCTAACCTTGCATTCTCTGTCAGGCCTCAGTGTAGTGTGTAGGGTAGGAATAAGTTTATATCTAGTATGAATTTCCCGCTGTATTTTTTTTCCCTGCTAATAAATACATAACAAATTGAGCACAGAAATTGTATGCCATAGGCTTTAGCTGGACTACCAAATAGTCTTAAAATGGGAACTTGTAAGACAGTGTTTGGTGTTGCTAAATCAGTTTCAATCTTGTTTCTTTATACTGCAATAAAAACTGAGGTTGCTACATTCAAGTGAATGTAAGGACTGCCTTTCCTAAAGGGTGTAGTGCAGCTTTCTGGCAATAAATGATTGATAACAGCTTTTCCCCATTCCATTTCTTTCCTTTTCAGGGTGCTGGTATCTCTGCTTCCTCAGTACTGCATGGCATGGTTTTTAAAAAAGAAACTGAAGGAGATGTCACTTCTGTCAAAGATGCAAAAATAGCTGTGTATTCCTGCCCTTTTGATGCTATGATAACTGAAACTAAGGTATGTTAAAGCTCAGAATAAGTTATGTATCTATTTATGCTCATGTGCTCTTATTTTTAGACTTAACTATAAATATTGTTGACACTTGATGATTGAGATATTTTTGCTAATATTGAGTTCATTAGTTTAAAAAAAGTTCATAGAAAACATCTGAACCCAATTTTACTTCAGAGGGTTTTTGGGGTTTGCGAGGTGTTTTTGGTTTTGTTGGGTTATTTGAGGTATGTGCTAGAAGTCTGAACCTCAAGGTTGTCTATAAATGCTAGAGTGCCCTTTTTTTGTTTTCTTTTACCCTATTGCCTGGGAAGGGTGGCAGTATTACAAAACAGGATGACTTGGGGTTTATGGATAAGGTTGGGAGACAAAATGATTTGTCAGAAACTTCTAAGCATGTAGTTAACACCGATTACAGTGTATGTGGTTTTTTTTTTTACTAGGGCACCGTACTTATAAAGAATGCTGAAGAGCTGATGAATTTCAGTAAGGGAGAAGAAAATCTAATGGATTTGCAAGTGAAAGCTATTGCTGATAGTGGTGCAAATGTAGTAGTAACAGGTGGCAAAGTGGCAGACATGGCACTTCATTATGCCAACAAATACAATCTTATGTTAGTCAGGTAAGTACTGAAAGAATGTAAAAACACTTCATCTGCCACATTTATGAAATGTACTTGCCATAATGGCACTTGCGTCTCAAACAAATTAGAAACAAACTGTTGCAGACTGGTTTTCTGCTGATCAAAACCTGAGCGGCAGTTTGTTTCATGGCATATATTTCTTGATAGTATTTCACCTCTGTGATACCTAATCAGGGAGCAACTTGTATATATGGTACTGTTACTCTTGCTTTAAGTGTTGATATAGCACAGCTGGAATCAAGAATATAAAAATTTGTGAATGTAGTAAAGAGGGATGTGGCCTTAGAGGCAGGTAAGACTATACCACAGTGGTTCTGCCTGGTCACCCTCTTCATGCCATGGTTTAGCAATGATGAGATGCCTCCATGCAACATTGATGTCTTGATGGGTGGAAGAACTAATTCTTACAATTGCGTTGTTTTTGTGGGCCTTAAATCATCTTCTCTAAATAAAGCATGTTTATGTGTCCTTGAACTATATTCTGCACAACATAAGTCAGAATTATTAGCAGTAGCTCTCATCACACACAAATAAGTAGACCTTTGTTGAAAACTGTAACTTTATTGGTGGCATCCAAAAAATTGGAATTCCATTCTGGAAATGGAGCATGATACTGTAACAAAGAGGGATCATTATAGAAGTGCTGTAAACATCCATTCAAGTCTTAGTGCACTAGGAGATTATTGGTCATTTTCATCAATTTGAACTACTTACTTGATTTTAAATTCTTGGTTTTTGCATAGCATTCCTGAAAATTGTACCTGAAAGAGATGAATGGATTTTATAACTTGGTGCAGTAAATCTTTATAGATGTCATTAGTTACAGAGTGCTGCCAAGAGAATATTTGTATATGTTAACATTTGTTCTGCAAATGTGTTTTTAAAGGTTGAACTCCAAGTGGGATCTCAGAAGACTCTGCAAAACTGTTGGTGCAACAGCCCTGCCCAGACTGGTATGCACTTTTCACATGAGTAGGAGGGAGGGAACTGATGAGGAGTTTCACCTCTTAACTCCTGCTTTCCTTTACAGACTCCCCCTACTCCAGAAGAAATGGGTCACTGTGACAGCGTGTATTTATCAGAAATTGGGGATACGCAGGTGGTTGTTTTTAAGCATGGTATGTTTGTTCCTTAAAGCTCCTAATGTTAACTGTTCTTAGAAGTAGGATGTTCGTATGTTTTACATCTGACAAACTTAATTCAGTAATGCACATGTCTGAACAGAAAAAGAGGATGGTGCCATTTCTACTATCCTCATTCGTGGGTCTACAGACAACCTGATGGATGACATAGAGCGAGCAGTGGATGATGGTGTAAATACTTTCAAAGTACTCACAAGGGTAAGTAACAAGTTATCAAAACTGAGCTATATAGATGAGCTTGAAGCAAAACTTACGCTTGCTTTGTCCTCATTTGCTACAAAGACTGTAGCAGCTTAGGAACCTAGAGAAGGCTGTGTAGACGGCTGCCAACATTGTGAATGCAGTGTATGTGAAAGATGGTGCTTGGCTCTGAATGTATTGCACTTAATTTTCCAATAACAAATGAGTTCTTGAAGGTGGATTAGTTTTACCACATTATAATAGCAGTCAGCTATTGCTTGACTATTTCCCTAAATGTTTTGTAATGCTCCTTGGATGCCAGGCACAGAGAAAAGCTAGATAGCTTTGTCACTGGAGATCAGTAGAAACCAAATGGTTACAAACTGAATTGCTAGTTGATTGGTGACAAGATGTGCTTCTTCCACGTACTACATCAGGTTTTAGAGGTAGAAGAATTCAGTTCTTCAGAGTTTCTTCTGAGCAACGTTTGTGGACTTGAATTTTCATCTTTCCTTTTTTTTTTTTTTTTTTAATACAGAAGGAAATGATTGTGAATTTACTCAGAAGGTGGCATGCAAAAAATGCTAAGCTTCTGTTTGACAATGTCCTGTGCATACCAGGACATGCACACAGAGTTAAAGTGCAGAAGCAGCTATAGTCTCAATTTAATTTTGTCTCCAGGATTTGGCCTGATTTATGATGATTACTTTTCTGTTAGACAGAGTTCTTCAGTGAATACTGGTTTGCTAAAGGATAAACAAAATGCATTATTTAAAAGAAAACAAAAACTCCAAGCATTTTGTGACACCTTGAACTTAATGTACAGTAGATTGGTTTTCTGCATGATATTTCCCAACAATGGAATGTTGGGAAAGCAAATGGAAAAGGTGAGACAGTAGGAATTCTTTCATTAGTTAGGCAAGAGTTTAAATTACTTTATAAAAACCCCAAACCAATCCTCCACCCAGAAACCCTAAAAATTAACCCCCCCCAAAAAAAACCCCAAACCCCACAGCCAACCAACCAGACACAAACCCCACTGCATTATTATTTGCTTCTACATGAGAAGGTATTCTCTTCAACGACATTGGAACAAATGAGTAAATTCTGGTAAATTTCTGTTGTAATGCAGGTTTATTCTGAAGCATATTCTTAATAAGTCTGCATGGGATAAAGTTCTCTTGTATTTTTCATAGAATATATAAATTTTAAAAGTGAAAATTAATAACCCACTTTAACTAAAACTTCGTGTTTTGGGGTGGTATGTTCACAGGATAAACGTCTTGTTCCTGGAGGTGGTGCAACAGAGATTGAATTAGCCAAGCAGATCACATCCTATGGAGAGGTACAGCAAATGGGCACTTTATTTCTTTTTTATACAACTTAGACACACATATATGTTTACTTAAATATATATGTGACTTACAAAAATATATATGTATTATTTTATACCTAAATTTTTTAAATGCTGACATGGTTTTCAACTTCATTTTAGACTTGCCCTGGCCTTGATCAGTATGCCATCAAGAAGTTTGCTGAGGCATTTGAAGCCATTCCTCGAGCGTTGGCAGAAAACTCTGGAGTAAGGGCTAATGAGGTCATCTCCAAACTGTATGCTATGCATCAGGAAGGGAACAAAAATGTTGGATTTGATATTGAGGTAAATAGTCTTTTGCATTACTTGGTGCTGGGTTATATTTAATGTATACATAGTTCATACTGATGGAAGTACTTTTAATTTAAATCACTGAAGTTGTGTTGCATGGTCTAGAAGATAACTTCTTAGAATTGTAATAATCAGCCAGCAAGTAGTTAAATTCAGTGTAGTATAGTAGCCTTCTGTAGGAGGTAAAGTGAGATATTGAACTGAGAATAAGTCAAGTGATAAGCTTTTTTAAACCTGTAACCTTGAAAACACAGTAATTTGCTAGGTTTGCCTGAAGAAGTTCTGAACAATGTTTTCACCCTGTCTGACAGGCTGAAGCTGCTGCTGTGAAGGATATGTTGGAAGCTGGTGTACTAGACACATACCTTGGAAAATCCTGGGGTATCAAGCTAGCTACGAATGCAGCAGTAACCGTCCTAAGGGTAGATCAGGTAAGATCACAAGTAATTTGGGTGCTGAATTGAAATCTTGAATCAAGTGTCTGAAAAACTAGTGCAGAACATGTGAATCTCCTTGGAATGCAAGACATAAAAATAGAATACTTGAAAATGTGGTTTGTTTATTGCTGAAAGCCTGGAAGTTGCTCTCTGCAGAGCTCATAATTTGGAGTGTTGTAATGTCACCACTTCCATAAGATCACTTGTAATGTTTTGGGTTTTGTTTTAAGATTTGACGTTTGATACTGGTAGTCCAGAAAGCTATCCTGACTTTTGTAGAAGCAAGATTTTTAACAAAGAAACCTTTTCTCATGCATTGTTTTGACATGAAAATCCAACTTTTAGGGAAAATACATGTTATAATCTTAATGATAAAAATGTTAACTCTGTATTTTGTGGAACTTTAGCAAAAATGTATTTGCATGTAAAATTTTTGTAGATTATTATGGCAAAACCAGCAGGTGGTCCAAAAGTCCCTAAGCAACAAGGACATTGGGATAAGGATGACTGGAAAGATGAACCTGAAAAATAGTGTGCAGTAAGCTGTCTCTTGCAGAGAGGTATCTCTGTGAACACATGCATGAGTATATATTGACAAGCACATGGCAGATGATAACTTTCTTGAGGACATGTGACACTGCTGTCTTAGGTGTGCTGATTGCTACATTTTGTATTTATGCCTTTGCAAAGGAATTCTAAAACCAAGCTTTGATTAAGTGATGACAAGTGCAGTTTTAATTTTTCTTGTTGCTATCAGCAGTACAGAAAAAGAGCCTTTCACATGGTAGGACAGGTGGACTTTAGGCATTTAAAGTGTTACTCAGTAAAGTTTAGACTATAATTTAGACTAATAGCTCTGATAATTCTGCTTTCTGTAGTGTGCATTCTGGAAACCCATCACTCCTATTTTTGCACTAGCTTTCTGTAGACTAACCATCATTTGCATGCAAAAATGAGGTAAAAACCCTTTTCTTGGGTATCAGGGCTCAGCTTCTGCTATTTACAAAAAGCAAAAAAAACCAACCCAAACTAATGCGTGCAATATCTCAATTAGATGGGTAAAAAGGAGGCTTAGGTTCAGACTAGGGAAATTGCATTAATTTTAGTGAATGCTGGCAGAATCATAGGGCTGATTCTAACTTTTTTTCTGTTCCCTGTTATCTTTTAAGATCATTATGGCAAAACCAGCTGGTGGCCCTAAACCTCCATCAGGAAAGAAGGATTGGGATGAAGACCAAAATGCTTGAACAATTTAACTATACTTCTTAAAACGATTGTGTGAGTTTTTTTGATACTCCAGCCACAGCCTGTCATAATGTTTTGGTCTGTTGCCTTTAAGTTATGAATGGTGTCTGACAGAGTGCAGAACTTCAGGCATACCAATAAATATACTTGCTGTTAAAACGTTTACTGTCACATTATTTGGAGTTAGCATGATGTGGTTTTTCCCAGGCATTTGTGTATGGGGTGACCTTCCTCACCAGATCAGGGGTTGAGGTGGAGACAGGCAGATCCCTTACTCATTACTGTAACAGGCATGTGCAGAAAACTAACTTATTACCAATTAAAAGAGGAGTTGGAGGGTGAGAAGGATTTAAAAATCTAAACGACGTTCCTGTCCACCTCCCCTTCTTCCCAGGCTAAGATGTATTCCTTCGTTCCAAGTCCTGTGGTGAAGGGGATGGTGAATGCTGGTTGTGGTCAGTCTCTGCTGCTCCTTCCTATGCACTTTTCCCTTCCTTCCCTACCCTACTATAGTCTTTGAGCCGTTTCAGTATGGGGATCCTCTGTGTAGGTTACAGTCTATCAGGAGCAACTGGTGCCTGCAGCAAAGCTTGTCCCAGTGTGGGTTCCTCACTGCAGACTGCAGCTTCCTTCAAGGCATACATCCCCTAACTCTGGCCTGGGAGCCTCCATGGCTGCAGTGTGGAAGCCAGTCTGGTCCTCTGTGAGCTGCAGGGAGACAACATGCTTCAGCATGGTCTCTCCATGGGCCATGAGGGGTGCCTGGAGCTGCTCCTCTCCTTTGGTGCTTGCAGAGCTGCTTCTCACTTTTCCCTTCAAGCCCTGACAGCATTTTGCTTTCTCCAAGGTACCACCATCTTGGCTGAAGGGCTCAGCTGTGCCCTGGTGTAGGCCTGTTAGACGTGGCTGTGTCTAGCAGCAGCCATGCCCAGCCTCTCCTGAGGCCACAGCTGCACCCAGTACAGTGGAGTAGGGAGATTATGAGTCTGCTGCAGGAACTTCTGAAAATCATAATCTGTAATTGTCGTAACTCTTTATTGTACTCCTTACCCAATATTTGAATGTAAAAAGTCAAATGAATATTGTAAGGAAGAGCCAAGTATGGCAACATTTATTTTTGTTTCATACATCTGCTTCATCCTTACCCTTCAAGAGTCTCCATGCTCTCAAAATGGCAGCCTGACTGAAGTGAGTTGCATCTCATTCTAATGGCCTTAAAAATAAAAGCTGAGCAGCACTAGCTAGCATGATGCAGAATACCAGAACCTTTCGAGTGAAGCCCTCTGTTAAGATTCTTCTTGGAAAGTAAAAGGCTTGCTTTGTGTCTCAGAGTAACTTGAAAGAACTGCACTTGAAATTCAAGCCACTTCAATAATTAATCCTTTTATTGCTCTTGCCAGTGCTACTGTTTCACAGCCAGAAGGGAGTGGGAGGCTAAATCAAGTCTAGAACTATCTTATGCCTAAATAAGGCTGCCGTACAGCAGCTACACTAATGCTTGTTTTATAGTCCATTGCTGGTGTGGCCAAAAAATAAACTCAGCAAGTTTTCAGAAGGATTGGCATGCTGATAACAGTCAGCTGCACAAGTGCTGCTGCTGCTGACTGTAAGGGTAACAAGAACACGTTAAGACTGCCCATTTCCTTAGTGAGGTTGTGAAAAATGCACTGAATGTAAGCAGCTGCTGCTCTAGCACGGACAAGCCAAGATTTAATTTACATGAAACCCAGTGTGAAGCCTAGCCCATGGAGAAGAGAACTTCATAGTTACAAGTCACTGCAGAACTAGTTTTCTTACCCCTCCACAGTGCAGAAGGAGGGCCTGCAGCAAAAGGAAGAGAGATCCAAGCTCTCAGCCTTGTCAAAATACCAGCAATGTTCCCATGTGGAAGAATTCCTAGAGTTTGCACACTGAGGACTCCTCTATTAGGCATAAACCAACAGTGGAAAAGGAGCTGATGCTGAATTTGCCTCAGCTCTAAGATGTGTAGGAAGAAACGGCTTCTTCTGCTTGGAACCCAGTTCTAAAATACACTTAGAACAGATGATAGCCAAGATAACTAGTTTAAAATTAAAGCTGGTCCCTTTAAACTGAAAGCTGACCGAAATGTACAGCACTTGCAGAAAACTAAAAGTAGTAGTTCCTTGTCTATGCCAATGCACTCAACAGAAACTCAGCACTGTAATTTTGTAAAAGACTTTTATTTAAAAGCAGTGAAAACACTGGAAAAAAGTTAACCACTTGTCAGTGTGTAAGAAGCATAAAGTGTATTCCTGCAGTTGTATACAGTAGCTACAACATATTAAGATCATGATTTGCAAGTCTTCCTTCTTCCAGACCATCTGAAGATGATCACCTCTCACCCCCTATAAGAAGGTTTCTCAGATGAATTAAAGGAGTCGCTCATAGAACAGAAGATAGGCTTGAGAGCTCAGCACTTTTGATGCAGATACAGCTTGTACGTGGGTATCGCTGATGTGGAACCACTGCCCTTTTACTGGTTCAGTTTCTAAAGCTGTGAAAGGAAGAATTTAGGATTAAGGTTACTATGAAGAATTGAAGCAATCAATCCTATACTGTTGTGCAGTGAGAAATAATTTGTAAAATTTCAGTTGATTTACCTTGAGGAACTTGTCCTCGAAGGACAAGATCAGAGAGATGGTTGTTCATACTTCGCATTTTAGCATATGCAGTATAGTGCCCAGACCTCATTGTTCCACAGTGCTCAACAACTCCATAGAGAGAGTACAATACTTTTGTATTCCCTTCAGCCACATTCTATAAAAGCAGAAGTTTAGGCATGCCAGTCAGGTACTGGGGTTTAAGCAAGGCTAGAATGCAAACTCTTCACTTTGCTTTGATCTGTTTGCTGATGAAAGGGAAGCTGGTCATCGCAGATTCATGCAAGCACTACCAGCTATGTATGGACATATGCTGACTCAAGTATAAGCTGCACTTGCAAGTTACCCTGTATTATCACACAAAATAACTGAAGCTTGACAAGCATTCTACAAAGGTCTTGCTACACAGCTTAATCGTTAAAGCTTGTTAGAACATGGGAAAGGAGAATCTGATTGTTTTCCTACTTACTTTACATTTAGCTGTACAGAAAGGAGCCAAGTCTATCACTTCTGGAAACTTGATATGCCTGTTAACCTTCCGGAGATTAAATCCAGCCTTAAACAAAGTAAAATCCCATAAAGTTAAAATGCAGGTATTAAAATCACGCTTAGTTACTAAATGTTTTGGGTTCAAGTTTCAACAATACAAGATCAGGTTTACATTACACAAAGTTGCGGAAAAAGCAACACTTCTTTTTCTCTCCAATGCCCAAGGTTTCCCAGCAGTACCTCCCTGCCCTCACATGCTGCACTGGAGCAGAAGTTAACATGGCTCTTCAACTCACAATAACTTCAAGGTAGCGAAAGCGGAGAAAGAATCGGCTCTAATGCACTTTTGCAACTATGAGGACAGCTCTTGCTTCTAGATATTGTGATACGCTTGATCTAATTTTATAACATCAGAACTGATGTAAATTCTACTCCTGCCCCTTGTAAATAATCTTCAGTATCAAACTAGAAAAACAAAAGATGACAGATGTTATTTTCTTAATTATGTTACAGTCTCTTGGAATAAGCTACACATTTCCATTTTCTCTGTGAAATGGTTTTTTATCTCCTTAAAGTTACGTCCTCTGTTTTTCAAGTTTTTTGATCAAACCATCGAACAGCTTTAAATTCAGAAGAGGTAATACTGTCTCCCATCCCTATCCCATTCATCTTTCTTTCTTGAAAACCTAAACCCTTAAAATTTTTCCTGCAACTTGGAAAGAAAAGTAAGTCATTTTACTTCAGTGTCTAAATAAGACTGAAATTGCATTGCTTTCCATTCTCCATGTTGCACCAGCACCATCCCTTAAAAGGCTCAGAATCCTCTTCCATCTAATTTTATGGACCTGTTTGTTACACTCATTTAGTAACGCATCCTATTCTATCTGTACTGAACTGCTGTAGTAGGAAACAATTAATGCCAAGATACTGCTTAATCCAGTAAGCAGTAACAACAGTGAGGGAATGTATTGTAAATAATATCATAAAACAGTGTTTTCTGGGCAACTAATGGAATATGCTTTGGGGAAATACAGTCCAGCTCCTCAAAGGCCATAAAAACCAATGCTGCACACCAATACCTTCTGAACATTGGAAAAAAAACTCTAAACCAAAACAGTCTGTCATGAAAATATGCTAACATTAGATTTAAGCAAGTATTATGCATATATACATATTAAACAGACACTATGTACATACACATTTTTTAAGTTATCAGCATGCTACTTACCTGTTGAAACCTTTTTAAGTGAAGAGTTAAAATCGGAGGAGCAAGAGAGATTAGCATCTGCTTTTTGGCATTAGTATAAATATATTTTTCACCTGCAGAAAAGCAAAACCACCACTGATTAACACCTAAACTAACATTGCACCATTTTCACTATTTAGGTTGCTCTAATGTCATCTACAACTGAGAAATGGAATATTCCCCCTTAACCTGATGAACTGTACAACAGCTGCCATCTTGCAGATTCTATATCACAAAAGTAACCCCTCATGTTACCAAGCAATGCCTGCACAAGCAAGATGAATTCTCCTCCCTTCTCTACAAGTCTTATCATCAGAAATTGCATGCAGCTTTTACCAGCCCTTCGTGCAAACACCAACAGGATTTCCCTGTTACTGTCTCAGAATTTTGACATTTAAGGAGTAAACAGGAAAAAAAGTGACCTGCTAAGTCTCTACTCCCTACATTTACCCACAAAATTAATTTTTAGACTGCAATGCCCTTTTCATCCCACCAAATCCAAATCCACTCCTCTTTTTTTTAGTCCTGCAGTATTCTGTACCTGAGCTTGTGAGCCTACTATTCTGCTCAGTTAAGAATTTACTTGTATTAACCTATATGAAAAAAGGTTCTCACAATCCACCCACTGAACACTAATTCCACGTATCTAAGTTAAAGTTATATTGATGTCACTTTAGGGACACTGCCCTCCACTCCCTCACCCACCCAAGCAGCAAATGGGGACATATTTAGAATATTTGTTTTCTTAAAGATAATTTGTCATACTTTTAATGTTCTTCTTTGGTCCATAATGTCTTTGTGTGCATACATCACAGAGTAGTTTATTGGTCTCAGTAAGCTTTTCATTACGGGTAAACTGATACAAACAGTGATGGATTGAACCTTCTTCCGGGTTCAGATCTTCCCTATTTGCAAGAGTACAAAATGCTGTCTCTGGATCTTCCGTCAATACTTCACATGTCTTGATGGGAACAGACTGAACATCATCTAAGGTATTCATATCAGACTCAGCATTGGCACCCAAATGTAGTTTTGAAAAATCAGTAGCAAGCTCTTCCTCATTATTTTCATCATCTTCATCTTTCAGAGATATATTTTCAAGTCCATTGACTAACTCTCCAGGACAATCTAAGTCTTCCACAGGGAGATCCCTGAGAGACTCCTTTTCTACACACTCTTGTTCTGGCTCTCCTATATTTTCATGCATGCTCTGAACTTCTGTACTATTTCCCTGTATACTCAAGTCTTTTGGAGTTAAGCAGCGATCTTTGCAATCATTTGATGATTCCTCTTCTTGCTTCATATCAGGCATTTCAGAGTCAATTTCTGCCTCTGATTCTTGGTTGTATTCAACATCTTTTTCTGGCTGTTCAGTTGCACAGATATCTGTCAAGTGAAGCACCTTTCCTTGAAGTTTTTGTTGATAGCGTTGGCTCTGCAAATTGGAATATGTAACATAGAAGAATACAAAAACCAGAGCAAGTTTAAAGTATATTTAGCATTTATTACCATTTCTTTATCAAAATTTTTGCAGCATGCCATAGACGCATAGGGTGGGAAAGTAATCTATGATTTAATAACCAGAGGTGATTAATATACTGAATTTATTCTCACTGAGACAGGTTGAGAGAGTGTGTTCAGCCTGGAGATGAGAAGGCTCTGGGAAGACCTTATAACAGCCTTCCAGTGCATAAACAGGGCTTACAAGAAAGCTGGAGAGGGACTTTTTTTACAAGGGACTGTAGTGATAAAACAAGGGGGAATAGCTTTAAACTGAAAGAGGGGAGATTTAGAATGGATTTAGAAAGAAATTCTTCACTGTGAGGGTGGTGAGGCACTGTCACAGGTTGCCCAGAGAAGCTGTGGCTGCTTCATCCCTGGTAATGTTCAAGACTGGGTTGGATGGGGCTTTGAGCAACCTGGTCTAGTGGAAGGTGTCCCTAGCCATGGCAGGGGGGTTGGACCTGGATAAGCTTTAAGGTCCCTTCCAACCCAAACCATTCTGTGATTCTATTACACAGTTCCCAATGTTCCTTGTTACACAGTATCTTCAAAATACATTCATAGAATCATGGAATAGTTAGGGTTGGAAAGGACCTTAAGATCCTCTAGTTCCAACCCCCCTGCCGTGGGCAGGGACACCTCACACTAAACCATGTCGCCCAAGGCTATGTCCAACCCGACCTTTAACACTGTCAGTGATGGAGCATTTACAACTTCCCCGGGCAACCCATTCCAGCACCTCACCACCCTTACAGTAAAGAATTTCTTCCTCAGATCCAGTCTAAACTACCCCTGTTTAAGTCTGAACCCATTACCCCTTGCCCTCTCACTACAGTCTCTAATGAAGAGTCCCTCCCCAGCATCCCTATAGGCCCCCTTCAGATATTGGAAGGCTGCTATGAGATCTCCACACAGCCT
>JASSUY010027577.1:0-25701 GCA_032466535.1 Forpus xanthops | reverse complement strand
AGAGTTGGGGCAGTTCAGCCTGGAGAAGAGAATGCTGTGAGGAGACCTCGTAGCAGCCTTCCAGTATCTGAAGAGGGCCTATAGGGATGCTGGAGATGGACTCTTTGTTAGGGACTTTAGTGATAGCACAAGGGATAATGGGTTCAAACTTAAACAGGGGAAGTTGAAATGGGATATAAGGAAGAAACTCTTTACTATGAGGGTGGTGAGTCACTGTAATGGATTGCCCACGGAAGTTGTGAATGCTCCATCGCTGGTGATGTTCAAGGCCAGGTTGGACATAGCCTTGGGTGATATAGTTTAGTGTGAGGTGTCCCTTCCCATGGCAGGGGAATTGGAACTCAATGATCTTAAGGTCCTGTCCAACCTTAACTATTCTACGATTCTAGATGGTCTTAAGGTCCTTTCCAACCCTAACTATTCTATGATTCTATATGTGCAATTTTGTGCAAGGAAAATGTAAATAATCTGTCTAAAAGCAGGAGGTTTAATGAAACTTTTGAATGTAGTTCATGAGAAAGATCCCATTAGGGATCTCTTTCTGCCCTTTGTAAAAAGTACTGTGCATGATACTATTAATAACCTATTTTTGTTATTGCTTGTTAGCAATGGCAGAAAATAGCACTTAAATACTCTTTGTTTGAATCAAATTCCTGCTCAAAGTTGATGTTTTCTTATTTGTTACATCTGAATTTTGTTTATTAGTAACAGAATAAGCATCTGAAACTTTTTTTTAGTGAAAAAAGGACTTTATATATATATAATATAAAAATCTGTGTACAGAAAACTTTACCCAAGACTTTAATAGTGGAGCTTAAGGAGCTATATTGCACAAAAATGGGAGTATGCTTTTGTCAGCTCACTTTCCCCACTGGAATTTGCAGCTAAGCATTGAAGTGAGTGTAAGGAGTGAAGCAGGGAAGTATAAGAGTGTTCAGGGAGGAAAACTGAAAGAGAAAAAATGAAATAGGTATAGGAGGTAAATGTTGTAATGTATATTCTTTCCTTCTGTCCATGCTTAATTATCTTAACAGTAAGGTTTTAACTGTAATCTTTTCATTTTCCCTCATTAAAAAGATAATGGACTTTATTCTGTACTCTGCTACATTAGTTTTATGTGGGGATGACTTTAATATAGCTTTTGAAACCAGAAACCTCAATTCAGTATGGATATCACAAAGCAGAGTCTGCATCCACCTTGCATGAAATCCTGACCCAGTGAAATCGATGGCAAAATTCCCATTGACTTCAAAGACTGTTGGATTTCACACCCAATCTCCTTTTTCTTTTTTCTTCAGCCTCTCTGCTTTGGCTAAATGGGATTTCTTTTCCCAGATGGACTTCTTAATGTTATGCACAATGATCATTTCAAATTTCTTTTATAAAATGGTGACAGCCTTCTAAGGAAAATTCTGTCTTTTCTTTTTTGGTTTCCTTTTATTTTAGCACTGACTTCCTCCATTAGAAGGCTGGAGTGCCATCCCCTGATCTTCTATCTTAACAGTATTTTGTCTTATTTTTTTCTGCTCATAATTTAATAAGGCATGGCTTTCAGAAGGTCACTTTTTCACTACCATTTGGCTGTATATTAAGGGAGCACAGGTTTTAGACCAGAAATATGTTCCACAATGGGTGCTTCTGTCCACATACAGTCAGTTTCACAAGCAGCTAAAGAGCAATGTATTTCAAACAAATTTCTACCGTACTGATATCCTCAGTCTGCTATATTTTAATTGCATGTCATGTTACCTTTTTGTACTTATTTGAGAAATAAACTAAAATCTTTCTGTTGGTACACTTTCAGGCCTCTGATCACTGGTGCTATTTTTGGCATTACAGTTAGAAGTCGAGTTGCCCATTCTTGATTCATATAAGTTTCTTTTCCATGAATAACACCTCCATATTTGCAGGCATGCTTGTTCCTTAATCATCATAGAGAAAGCTCTATCTACTGCCTGTCTAATGTTTTTTCTATGCTATGCCTTATCCCTAAGTGTTATAAGTGCATGCATGGTTCTTTAAGAATTGCTTGTTTCCTTAAAATAGCTACTGAGTAAGGCTAAGGCACTTATTAAGAAACATTGGACCCAATATGCAGACGTTTTATTTGCAGTGGTTGCTGAGTAGTTACAGATTTTATGTTCTTTAAATCAAGTAAGATCTTTTTATAACTTGTAATATTATGAACTATCCTTGAGACTGTAGTATTAGTTGTAGAGAAATGAAGCCCTAAAGTGTTTGGAGGTTTTTAATGTCATCCAAAATAAGAGATTTTCCATAGGTTTGAATAGCTCTTGCCAGTTCATCAAAGTTAGTAAGTCTAAAACTTTTTCTTTTACACTGAGCTTTTTTGCTTCAGAAGTGCACTTATTTAATAGCTTAAGAAAATACATAGATAACTCAGTAATTTGAATGCATTATGGAAGACTGATTCTCGCAACAATGGGAGTGGATGCTGAACCCTATTATGTTAAACATGCTGTCTACTGTATGGACATGAAACTTAATCATGCTGCTGACAATAGTCCCAAGCTCATCATTCTAAAATGCTTCCATTCTGCTAGCTTTTAAACTGCCTTGAGTAACAGACAAAGAATTCCTTAGACCTCTAATAGTAGCATCTTGGTTTGTCTTTTGGCTCTGTTTGACCCTGATTTGTAGGGGTTTCCTCATCAATTTGTCTCCTTATTTTCCTCCATTTACTGTCTGTATAAGAAGTGCCTCATCTACTATTATTTTACCCAGTCATTTTCCTGCTCCCTTTCCTCATTTTCAGGCATCTGTATGTCCTTTCCTTGTCATTTATTTTTACTTTTCTACTAATGCAATGAAAGCAATCTGCCAAATGTTTTTTAACATCGATCCCCAGAAATGTTAACCATCACAATTTATACCCTTTGCAGCTATCCAATATAAAATCCTGTGCCACAGGCCTGATTGTTAAAAACTCAGATACTCTGATGAAATCCAAATGTAGCCAGACTGTACATAAACGAGTAATGTTCTTAAAACCTCACAGATAATTCAGTACGGTTCTTTAAAGTCATAATTTACTTTTATATTATAAGCTATAAATATTTCCCTGCAGTTAAAATATTTAACTAATTTGCAGTTATATTCTATATGAGATGCTCTTACTGTCTAAATATGTAATTTGACATTTCAAAAGTTATTTCTATAGTTCATGCCCTAAATACCTTTTTTTTTCCTATGACACCATTTTGTGTTCAACAACTTCAAATAATTAGTATATTTTAAAAATCATGTGCAGTTTTTCATTGGCAGTCTACAACAGATGGGCATAGAGAAGACAGCAACTCTCATGCAAAACCAGTTCAAGCTATTGCAAGCAATTCATTCATTCCACTGGTTAGCAAAGAACTCATAGCATATATTGTTGAACTTTTTCCTTATAGGACAGTTTTTTACAACCCCCCATCAGCTGCCCCCAGATGAAGCTGTGGTCCACTTCTCTGCACAAAACACAGCTCTGTCTCCATGCCTTCCCAGCTCTTTCCTGAAAAGCCTCCATCTATTTTTTCAAGGTTGACTTGTATAGGTAAGATGTGATTTTGAATGCTGCATAGGAAAAAACATGGTCTTTGTATTTCATGTTGAGTGTGAGAATGGGAAATACAAAAAATCCATTCTAACAACATTGTCTTGCACTGCGTTTGTGTCATCAGCAACTACAAAGAACTTCTCTATTTGTGTGCTTGTGCAAAATAGAAGTAGTAAATCTGGGGCTTATAAACAGGAATGTTTTAGAAGAGCAGTCTTAATATTGCCTGTGACAGATAAACAGTGTTTGAAGAATGCTTGAATTAGTACAAATGGCCCATACTTCTATTTATATTTTCTTTTTATCTTTGGACCCATTCTCACTCTTTTAAGCCTGTCACAGCCACATACAGAATCATAGCTAGCAGTGAGCTGAGACTTTCTGACATTAGCTTTTATTTTTTTTCATTTTAACAGTTCTCTTAGATTAAGAAAATTGTATCCTCTGGTGAGAGAAAAGTGGGATGCATTCCTTCACCAGGACTTTCAGCTTTTCTTCTCATTTGGTTTTAAAAGCTACCTAGTTTATGGGATAGGAGCTGCATACCCACCACAGTCTGAGGAGTAACTAGGATAACACTGTATCAATGTATTAAGTAATGAATGGAATAGCTTACAAGTCTTTACCATGGTGATTTTCAGTTCCGTATGAAAGTTGAATTTTAGGCAATGGAAAGGATTTGTGAGCATTTTTTCGACAACTTTTGTTTTTCTGTGCTACGAATAGTTGAACGCATTCACCCATTTCTGCTTTCCTTGTAACATCTGATCCTCTGCAAAGGGATGTAATCACGAAAGTTATGTGGGGCTCAAAGGCTGAATGGGACTGTTCAGAAGTATTATTGAACTGTAGTTGGTGATAATATTAGGAAAGGAATCTGTTATGTTTTGTCTTGAATATATTTTGACTATCATTTAAAGCAAACAATTGAAATGATGCTACTTAATATTTGCCCTTACTTATCATGGTATATTTGGTGGTTGGGGGTGGGTGTGAGGGTGTGTGGGTGTTAGGTATTTTGGACCTATTACTGTGAAATTACTACTAATTGCGTCAGAAGTATAAGGTTTCGAAATACCTTCATAATAAATTCCATCAAATTTTCGCTTTCTAAACTCACTACAATCAACTGGATGTGGAATGTAATCACTGCTGTCTCTCTTTAAAACTATATCACATATTCTTAGCTGTAAGAATTCCACACTAGGAAAATTCTTGGGTAAGAGCAAAAACTTAGAGATTTATGATTTCAGAAGGAGCACTTTTGATGTGTATCTGGCATGAAAATTAAAGATAATGCTCTATAAAATTTCAGTATTAGACAATAAAATATTCTAAAATTAGATGAAAGAGTTTCTAGGAATTCAGACTAACTAGATTTAACCACTGTTCATTTGCTATTCATTTCTGTTATGCATGTAGGGAAAGAATTTAAAGAAACTGACCTTCTGCTACCTAGCATAAAAGCATCTACAACTCCATAAAATCAAGGATATATGTTTCAACTAATCTGCATCTTCCTCTGAGATGTTAAATTTTTGCCAGCTTTTACTTTAGTTGGAAATAAAACAAATTATATCATTAAACTGGAAACACCAATTAATGTGCCAGGATTATGAATCATCATGTTTTCTGATTTTTGAATTTTGGATGGCTGAGATGTGCTGTAGCTCTGGAGCATGGCACAGAGCAAGAATTGCAGATTAAAGTACCCTTATAAAACCTATCCTTAGGCATTTGCCTTGTAGATACATACATCCACTTTGAAAATTCTTATGCTTTTCTATTTGAAGATTTACTTCTAATAAATGGAATTGGCTGCTATTTTATCTGCTTACCAGTGTTCTGAATCTTTATTTTCTTGCTTTCATAAGACATAAAATAAGTTGTTATAAAACATTTACCCTTTGGGCTTATTACTAGTTTTTCAGCAGTAATAAAAAAAAAAGTTGGAATTTACATGGATTGTGACTTAAGAATAATGGAAAAAACAGAATGAAAAATACTAGCTCTATGAAATGCTTCTTCTTTTCCTGCAAACATAGGAAAGCATTGGGATAATTTAAGAATTAAACTGTATAATAAAATTCAAATTAGCTTCAGATACTGGTGCACTGCTGTTAGGTAAGAAAATAGTTTTTCCAGCTGTTTCAAGGCTAGGATGATACAATTTAAAATCAAAGTACTGTCAATCACATTTGGTTACAGTCCAGCAGGGAAATTTCAGTTGCCACAATATCTTACAAAACTCTTTGATGTTTTGTAGAAAACTATTTTTATATTAAAATTTTGTATTGATTTCTCAAATTTGTATTAGCATTTCAATTTAAAGTCTGTTATGGTGTGAAAATTATGCATAAACCCAACAATGGCTGGAAGGATTAGCAGAGTCAAGTGGAGAGAAAGAGTCTTTGAATGTGCTACATGGATGGGCTTGATAGTCTTCCCCAACATTTCCCTCTTGACCAAAACTATAATAGTCTTCCAGAGTTTGACTCAAGTGAAATGCAGGGAGCTGCAAGTCTCCATCTGCTGTCCTCAGGGAAGGTATTTTTCTGTTTCATTGTTCCCTCAAAAAAGAAAGATAAAGAAGTGAGGAATGAAGTAAAAAAGGAGGTGGAATAATTTCAAAGGTCAAACAAAAAAGAAGAAGCTCAGGAATCCTCATGTCAACCTTTTTGAAGTTAATTGGAAAGTTGGTATGACATCTGCAATAGTCACTCTGACATTTAGATAAGTTTTTCACTTGTGTGTTAAGTGAGTAAGTTCTGGTTTATTCTTTAACATTCCATATGTCTGTACTCTGAACACATTTTGAGCAATGTCATTAATGACTTTTTCTCTTAGACTTTCAGCTGTTATTCAATAACAGGGTTAAAAAATGACAATACGTAAAATATGGTATCTTCTTAACAGGCTCTATTAGATAGCTTAAAAATCTTTGTAAAACATAGGGTTAAGCTTTTATACAAAATCAAGTACCTACATTTTTCATAGCTAAATAACATCAGTCAGTTGTGCTGCAGGCTATAGCCTGTGTAGAGTACAACATAAGCTAGATAAAATTTGTCTCCGTTATGTTTATGTCATTATGAAATACAACCTAACTTCAGGCTTTCATTAATGTAGATTACCCTAGTGACTTTCATGAATGAAGGGACGTGTTCTGATAGTATTTTGTATCATTTAAGTGAAATATAGGACTTTCAGTGTTAGAGTGTGGAATAGCGATTTCTTCTGAATGAAATGATCGAAATATGAAACATATATGCTGCTTAATAGAACCTTCCTGATGTTAATTTCTGGCTGAAAAATGGGTATTGATTCATCCACTGATCATATTGTTCAAAAAAAAAAAAACAAAGGAGGTAATATAGTTTACTCACAGCTTGAGTTAAAATTTCTACTCGGCAATCACATAAGTTCCAATATTCAAAAGTAAATTCTGATTTTCAAATATTTGCTTTTGTTCAGTTTACTATTTCCTGTATTTGCAATTATACAGGCAATTGTGTAGACAGAGATTGTTCGGGTCAGCTTAAAGCAGATCATGGTGTACCTTAAGACAGAGATCCATGAGATTAAGGACTTCATTTTCTGCATTTTAATGAGTTCCTTAGGTTTGATTCTGGAGTTTGCTAGGAATGTTTAAAGCTAAGATGACATCTAAATCTTTGTTATGCAGGTAAAAAGGAAATTGGTGCTTTCAAACAGGAAATACTGGAGTAAAGCTGCCCGTTTTTCTGATTAGCTTTGATTTTCTGATTTTGATATTTCAGTTTGTCTGTAAGTTCCCAGAAATCTTGGATTTCTGAAAAGGTATTTATTTCCTACTGTTAGTTTAGTCTGGTTGTTTTTCATCTTTAGCTTCCAGTAGCTGATTATTAAATCTCTCAGAAATTTTGTTTCAGAAAAGGAAATGTATTCCAAGTTGTCTGGTGACAGCCTGGTGAAGATAACACATTATTCTTACATAAATTGACCTTTAGGTATTTCTTTATGTGCTTGGTCTTTTGCAAAAATGATATTTTACTAAAACTTTCAATGTTTATTCTCTTAAATTGAGTTTAATTACCACATACATTTTTCATTAAATAGAGAAAACTTTCCATTTATCTGTGTACATTACCCTCTGTAGCCAGTTAACATCCTGACTGTGGGGCTCCAGTTAAGCAAGGGCATCCTACAGGCTCATCCTCTCACATCACACCAAGGTCTTCTGCCTGGATGCAACTTCAATAAAAACACACAACAATGTTAAACAGAAGTTTATTATCAGAGGTGAACAATGAGTTGCCTGCAGCACACTATGTGCTGAAGTAGGCATTTAACAAAAGGAAATTATGCAGATTCCTGGTGATTATAAAAATAAAATTTAACCAGCATTATACAATCTCAGACCTCCCAGATTTGATGCCAATGCCAGTATGTGATTGAAAGTTCAGGGCATTTTCTGAGTGGCTTCTGTAGGCCTCATACAATACAGTTTCAGTTGATAAAATCTCTACATGATTGAATAATACAAACTAGAGAAGAGAAAACTAATTTGCTTTTATTTTTTTTTTCCCTTTCCCTGTCTTTTTTTTTTGCATGGAGGTGCCCAAAATCTTAATTCTGTTCTTTATTTCACTAAGGCTTCCTCTCAGTAATATTTCTTAAGTAGAAGATAAAACAACATTTAAATAAACTCTTCAAAGTGCATGATATTGCAGATGCTTTTGAGCTAAAGTTAATATAGTTATATGCCTTTAATTTTGAGGTCATTTATCCCTTAAAGAAATATATGTTCAAACTGTGAACTGTTTCCCATCTTCTAATATGCAGTTTACTGCAAAACCCATCAGTGACTAAATCACAAACTTTCTCATGGGTCCCATGTGACTAAAAGCATTAAAGTTTCTTCTGTCTGTAAAAACCTCATGAGTATAGTTGCTTACAACATCTGGATACAAGAAAAGCTATTATATTTTTTTGTCGTCGTTTGTCCTTTTCAAATGTCTAACCAAAGGGTTTGCTTTTATTTTTTTACATCTCAGCATAAAGCATTTCACTTTCAGGATTGTCCTAAAGGATAGATTTGTGACCGAGCAGAAGGGCACATTGTTATGAGTTAAAGCAACGTGTAACTGCAGTGGAAGCTAGTGGAAACATCCAAGATTTAAATTCTTCACGTATCAAGTTATGTGAGAGAAGTATTTGGTTTACTCTAATTTAAGTGTCCAGCTTTGATAAAAATAGAATAACTATTGCAAATGAGAACGCACCTTAGCATAAAATGCACAATCCTGTGTAAATCTCATAAACTATTTTTTAAGAAGTTCTGTTACTTGATACTGCAATTATATAGCTTTCTAAAAATGACTTGAAGGATATTGTAGTTTTTAATCGTTTGAACACAGAAGTGTTTCTGCTGCAGTCACCTGGAGCACCAGGAGAAAAAACTCTACTACAAAGTTCTCTCTTTCTTTTTGGTATTGTATATCTAATTGTCTATCTAAATTGAAGTAAGGACCTCAAAGCATAGGTTACACTTATTTCTGGTTAATAACATATGAAGATAAGAAAACATTTTCTCCTCAATGTTCCACAAAAACAAAGCTCAGACTGAAATTGTTCTTTTGACATGAATGCAGTCAAATGAGATTTTGCAAAAGGTAAAGCAGCATATTTATGATAACACATGCAGAACAAATCACTTGCCTGTGCTTTAATTGGTATATTCATGAGACTGTTTCCTTGCAAGTAGTTGCTACACCATTATTTTAGCCTTGTGTCTTAAGGAAACAGTATTTGTGTGATAGCATGCTCTACCTGGTCTCCCTTGCTCCCTTCAGTAAACTTTGAATCTCTTGGCCAATTTCAACCAGATTTGACAGAGGGACAGAAGTCTCAAAGATAATTAAGTTCTTACAGATTTTGTGACAAGCAGTGTCTAGGGGATAAGGGACAGCTCACGTTAGTACTCTACTGAGAAATGTTGCATTTTATGGTTTTATCCACCCAGTGCCTCTAGCTGGCACACTGGTATATAAAGTCTATGTGAGGTGCTACAAATAAAGCGAGGTGCTCAGTGGGGTCTAAATAGAGCTGAATCAAAACAGAAGGCCCATATTAGCGATGCAAAGATGGGCAATAAGTGTTTTACAGTGGGCATGAAGAGAAATCTAGGTTGTGTGAGGTCAGGAGGGAGGGTGAGGCAATAATCTAACAAATGAGCTGCTTTAATTCTTCCAATGACTTAAGGTTTGTTCATAATTTTCAGAGTTAGTGTATAAAAGAAAATAGAAAGCCTTCTGTTTTCAGAAAGGAGGATTTAGTAGCAGACTGAATTTAATTTCACAGTGATGCTGATGAAGCTGTGTTTGAGAAACACAGGAGGCACAAAGTCCTCAAATATTTGCTTGAATTTAATAGGTTATTTCACTGATGTGTATCCTTATTATGATCAGTTAAGAAAAGGATTTTTTTCCCCCAGCATTCTGTAACCTGAACATTGAATGAAGGTAGAACTGAAAGTAGAAATTACAAAATTTCCATCAAACTCTTCCTAGCCTGAGGTAGTCACAACATTTGTAATGCAAAATGCTATTAGTGACTAAAGGTAGATTTTGAGAACTCATAACTCCAGCAGGAAAGTGACCGTTTTCCTGAAGTCTCATTTTGGAAAGATGCATTTTAATCCTTTAAAAATAGTTTTTCCTTTTGCTTTGAAGAGACAATTAGATAAAGCAATTTCTATAATTACCTCTGAACAGTAAAAATGGGGAATAAGTCATTTCAGCTGTGTCAAAGAACAAAATAAATTGCTGTTCTAAAAGCAGTGTTTTGAGATATTTGAATATTTTAATTACTTAATATAATAAATCTTAATGTCATTTATGCAATCTGTCATACATGATATGTATTTTAATTACCAATGAAATGGTAATGCTAAGACATGTGCAGCACTACTGTTGTATTAAACTTTATTCAGCATCATTTATGAGCTTTGATGCATTTAATTTGCAGTATGATTAATAAGATACCAATGAAGGAATTAAAATGCAATGCATCAAAATTAGTGTTTATGTTAGTAGTCTAGGTTTGTATTCCACATTTACCAGCAGCAATGAAATAAATATTTCTCAGATGTCCTAGTATAAAATGATTAATTACGAGTATGGAAATTGTAAGTAAAGAACTATTTTAACTCTAGCAAGCCTAATTTGAAAGCAAGGGATTTCTTTTTTTAAATGCCACTCCATTAAAAAATGGTAAGGTATTCTCAACCATCACGGTTTTTGTCTATTAAATATGTCATTTGGAAGTTATTATAAAAGAGTGTATGTATCTTGACTTGTATTTTCTCCCAGAAAAAGATGTATGGTAACGATCAGTGTATGTGTATTTTCATACCTAGGGAATGCAAGTAAAGCTATACGAGTTATCTTGTCCACTCCAAACAAATAAACTAAACTTTCCTTAAAATCTAAGTAGCTTCTGTAAAGTGTTCATCAAATGTGTACATGAGAGATTTTTTAATGCAGTTTGAATTTAAATGAGCTTTTATGAACAAAATAACTATCAAGACCTACAAGTAGAAGTCCTCAAGTTTTTTGCTTATTTATGTATTAAAGTTCATGCCTTGTGTCTCCCTTATTACTTCCTTTTGATTTGTCAGTATTCAGTGTAGGAAGTGTAACAAAGTTGGATTTGAAATTACAGATGAAACAAAACAAAACAAGAGAACCCAAGCCTCTGGCTAACTATAAAGAACCAGCTGGGATCAAGATTCAAGGTAGAAGTGGCAAAAAAGTGAGTAAAACTGTTCTAAACCTCTAGGCACTGTGAAAGATAGAACATGAAATGTTTATATAGATAAGGGAACCCTAATGATAGAACAGAAATTTGATCACTACTGAATTTTATCATGACATTGTCTGGAATAAGAACTGAGGATCAAGAATTACGATAGCCTTTCAGCAGATGCGTAATCTTACAAAGCTGTCTCCTTCATTAGTCAGCAAGCAATACACTGAAAAGAGGCAGAAATGAATTGTGGCATAGTAACTGAACCTGATATGGTAAATTCCATAGAAGTTTGGGAGTGTCTTCAGAGAGATTCAGCTAAGGACAAAACAAAGCTCAGGAAATATGTTTCAGTTCATAAAATCATAAAAAGAGTTCAACATTGCAGACTTTTTGAGCAAATATAAGCTGAGCAGAAAGATGTGTGTTCTTTAAACACAGAATGGAGGTGAGAGCAACATAGTGAGCATTTAATGTAAATCAGTATCACCGATCATAATAACAGCCATAATAAGAGGTTATAAACATTTGAGAAGCCATAAGTTTCTAACTTAAGTGCTTGCATTGTGTCTTCTGAATAGGAATTTCTTCATGTTGGAATTGAGTCTCACTAAAAGCCAAAGCAATAGATATTTTTAAGTAAAATTCTGTAATCTGTTATTTGGATTCAAGAATCTACAGGAAATTGCTTAAGATATCACTAGAATACATCTATATGCTTCATAGGACCAAGTCCTACAGGTTAACAGTTTTTATAATAACAGAGCTTGCTTCAAGTGATTTAATGAAGGAGGCATCTTAATCATTGAAGCTGCAGTAACTGAATTATTTAAAGATCATGGTTATATTTGTAGCTGAAGAAATATTTATATTGTAGAGCAATGATGAGATGCAGAAGTATGTGGCAGGCTATGAACTGTACAGTAATGAAAAAGTTTCCACTGAGACACCTTTAACTCTTGGTTTCTTGTATTTAGTATAGATATTAAAAAAATCATTCAGTTCTCTTTTTTAAATCCTGCTTTAAACTTAAAGTCCCACAAATGAACATTTTCTAGTGCAGTATGTTATAGTCTACCTGTATCAAGAAAAAATGAATCTACCACGTAACATTCTATGATGGATTTTGGCAAGATATTGATAAAAAATATTTTAAATCTTCATGGGAAAACATTGAAATCCATACTATAGTTTCAAAATAGTTATTAGAATTGCATGTATCCTCCCAATATTCACATTAAAAGCTTCTAATACAGTTATTACTCTATGTGCCCCTTTTTTAATAATCTCAAAGGGCAGCAGTCCTCATAAGACTTCTTGCTTTAGAATGCTCCACTTGCTTTTCCTTGCTGCATTTTTTAACTTAATAAGGCAAATTGAGCTCCTCTAAGCTCTGAATTGCAAGAAAAATATATGCTGAAGTGTAACCTTAGCTGTATCCACGGAAACCAGTTGCTTCACCAGAGAATATTCTATATTTCATTTAAGAGACTTGTGTACTATAAAAGGAAAAAAAAATGGTTTGGATTGAATCATTATCCTCAAGAAAGAATAAAGTCTAAGGTTACAGTAAAGGTTTTTGCTGTTAAAAAGTATTCAGTCTAATAGCTCCCTTTATGTGTTTACTCTGGATGTCTAATCAAGGTGGGCCGTCAAGAATATTTTCAGTTTGAGCCTAAACTTCTAATATACAGTAGAGACCATGGAATTCCACAGTTGTGTAGTTTTGAGGAAATTTGCTATGCGACTTCATCAACATGTTTGTTGGGAACCTCTGGATGAGAGCTCTTATCCAAACTCATAATTTGATAATATTAAGAGTTCTTGCTGTTGCTGTTTGGGTGGGTGTGAATGCCTATATTTTAAAGGGTATGATTCAGTAAAAGAATTCACACATTTTTGCAGGGCCTTGATAGATATCTCTCTTCTGTATATGGAACAGTGAGGAAACTGAAAACTATTTTCCATAAATTACTTCCCACAGTGAAAAACTGAAATGCCTCATTAAAAACTGTCTAACATTGTTGTCCTCTTTTTCTTGTCTGTGTAAGAAAGCACTTGCGAAGTATAAGCAAAGTGTGAAGTGTACTGGTGTCAAGGGGGTGGTAAAGAGGCTGTCTGAAGAACCTGAAACTGTAAGTTTTAGAAGGATTTGCTTGCTGTGGAGGGCAACAGACTGTGCGCCTACAGTGCTGAAGGGTTGCTTAACTAGGCAACTGAAATTGGCAAGGTCAAAATGGGGCTGAGGAAATTCACCTTTGAATTCATTCAGAAGCTTTGCCTGACTTCCCCTGGTATTTTTGTAAAATGGAATGAAAAAAAAAGAGAAAGAAAGAACTCTTCTCCATACAACTGGAACAATTTTATTTAATGGTTTCACTTTTACATCTTTGTGGAAAAGGTAGCATTGAAGAAAAGCAATTACAATACTGAATAACTTAAAATATTATCAAAACGCAGCGCAGAACAAGTAGGAGGACACTATAGGACAGTTACCCTGAGTACTCTGCAAAGATCATGCCCTTCTTTAATTAGATGGTGATCTTGGCATAAATGGCGAATGAGGCTCAGGGGGGTTTGTGGATGAAGTAAATTAGAAATTTAGGAGCTAAAAGATCGAGGTTAAGTTTTCGGTTGCTGTTTCTTAAATGACGGATAGAGTTATCGCGTGCGATTTCTGCTGATGAAATGTTACCTAATTGGTATAACCTGATTCAGGCTAGTGGGAACTAAAAATTTATGAAATTCAATCCTGTACTGTTTCATACCTTCAAGATATTATACTGCTATCAATTTAACACCTCATTCATGCGTAGTTCTAATAGCAAACTACACTTCTGTAGTTCTGCTCCTCTGAATGTATCACTGAAATATAGGCACCCATCTTTGTAAAGCCTTACACTGCTCTACTTTGACTTTCTGAGGCAGTCTCTGTGGACAGCTCTCAAAGGAGCTGATAGCATTTTAAACCATGGCTTTTTGGTGCATGAGTTCAGAAAGACCTGTCTGTACTGTGAAATGGGATTTTACAACTCCTTGACCAATTCTGTTAGTGAATGTTAGTAAAATTCGTAGGATTCGTTTTCAGAAGTTGAATAGTGAATAAGCTCAACTAGAGGAACCTTTTAATTTTTTCAGAACTAAATAACTAAAAAAACTAAGGTTTTACAACCTGTCTCATACTGAACATTTACAATCAACAGTCGCTTTAGAAAACATCAATCCTGACTATGTCAAAATTTTGTTTATGAGTGTCATTATACCACCTAGGATAAGGACTTACTTTGTATGTTTTAACAGACCTAATGGTGTTGTTATAGCAGAATTCTCATGTTTAGAGAATTTAATTTAAATATTAGTATTTCAAAATAAATTTGCAGAGAATATCCCAATATTATAGATTGTGTGTTTCAAAAAGGAAATAATTTTAGCACGATTTTCTTTTGATGCTTGGTCTACATTTGGTTTCAACAGATCAATGCCTCTATTTTAGGTCTCTGTTAATGTTCTCACTCCGACATAGTTTAACTTTTAAGGTTTCTGATGTGGCCACACATGATGTCTATGAAGGATTTCTTTTGAACTTTTTTTTGTCCATTTATTTCAAAGAGAAACGTCAGTAACTTTTATCAGAGATTAATATTGACTGAAATAATGTGGTTTTTTTTTTTAACGACATCAAGCATTTGACTTCTTTTAAGATAGTATAACAGTTTTCACGCAACTCTTTAACCATGTGATCATTCCAGGGGCTTTTGTCTGTTCTTTTATTATTAGCTAACTACTTTTGATTAGTGTCTCTGTGATTTTTATACTGAATTAAAATAATTGTTTGATCGGTGTATATACTAAGCAACAAAAAGTCTATTTCTTATAAGAAATGGGCAAAGCACTTAAATTTACAGTCTGCTTTTCATGCAGTAATCAAGCACTTTAGTCAGATTCAAAGATATGTGTCTCCTGATTAATATCTGCAATCAAATAAGTCAATCTCTTAGCGGTGATATTCAGTATATGTTGGTATCTGAGTGCTATGTGTCATCTCTACATTATCTAGGGATTTTTACAACTTACAGAAGTTTTTCCCAACAAATCGAAGTAATTTAAAAAAAAAATTAAACTAAATATATTAAACAAATACATTATTCGAAGTGTTTATGTCAGGATTTGGAGTAAGGACTGATTTCAGAAGATTTACATAGTAAAAACTAGGTGGCAGTAGCTTCTTGTTAAGGGTTAATGGATAGATTTGCAGTCATTGTAAACCTAAAATAGGTTTCAGCAACCTGAAATCAAACATTTTTGACTGCAGTTCTTATGTTCCTGAAGGAATGGAATGCACCATCATGATTTCTTCTGTTTCATCATCATCATGCAAAATTCATCCTGCAGTTCAGGTCAAATGATGACCCCTGTGGATGGTAAGTTTGCATAGAGGAATGCTAAAGGTTTTCTATAACTAATAAAATACAGCTTTGAATGTGAAAAAAATATTTCAGGACTTTTCCAGTTAGGCTTCTGTTTAATCCCAGTTGGTCTTTCTTCTGAGAGTGTGTGGTAGCAATGCCTCTGTTCCATTCCTGCCCAACAGAATTGAAGCAATCCTCCAGCTCTTGCTATGCTATCTGTGACAACACTTGCTTCTTACATCTTTCCTCCTCTTGTAATACTGAGCCAGCACAGTATTGGTGAGAGAGAGAATCACAAAAGGAAACTGTGTGATACTGTAAAGGGGCAAGTTGTGCTTTGCAGTGGGCTCCAGGAGGGATGTGTTCTATGTCTTTATAGAAAGGCATGTGGAATGCTTACAAGAATAAAAAGAAAGATTGTGTATAGATTGAGAAAAGCAGAAAGAGGAGCTCTGGTTCAGCCAGGTACCTGGTAGTGCTCCTGAACTGAGAGCTAAGCTGCAGGTGGCATTGCATGCTGAATCAGTCAGCACTGGATCTCCAGCAGAAGTGGTGATGCTTAGAAATCAAAGTTAAGAGTAACTGCAAAGTACTGAAGTCGCTGTACTTGGGGATAGCTCCCTATGTTCAGTTCACATGTTTCTAACAATGCATCTTGAACCAATAATGATTGTAGTTAGACCAGTAGAGTCTAGAGACCATTTTTGGTTTTAAGAACTAAAATGAGAAGTGGTCCCAAGTACAGGTTTAGTTGCTGTGATATGTTGTCATGGAAATTTCTTTTCTTGCTGTGTGTTTGTTTTATAAAATCAGTATAGTTTACATGGGGAAATAGATCCAATACCAAGACTGAATGAGCCATTCAGACTATTCTGGAGCATGCCTAGGGTTGTGGTCAGGAGGGAAGGACAAACAGAAGATGTAACCTTCAGTGTTGCTTGTATCGGCTTACACCTCTGTGTGGTTTGTGCTGTCATTGTCGAGTTTTCCCACATTACTGCAGCAGGAAGGGATGTGACCTTAAGAGAAATTCTCTTCAGCTGCAGATGCTTCTTCAGCACATTACATGGGACAGTGAGTTTTGGTAGTGGAGTGATGGAATGACCTCCGCAACTTTTTGCACTGACTGATTTTTCATTCCCACTTCTCCAGCACTTTACCTGAATGTATCAATTGATCTGTGACAGTGCTGAAGAGCATTTAATTTTCAAAGTTAATAAACTTGGCATTTAAAACAAGAAAGAAAGAAAAAAAATCAAGCTAAACTATTTCTGAAACAGACATTAGTGATGGTAGAAAGAAAATTGTTACTGCTATGTGTCTGGCATTAATTTAATGGGAATTGATTTCAGTGCATTTTTTCTATTGAGGTATCTCAAGTAGTTTTGTCTATGTATTTCTATTTTAAAGCATGACAGAGGCTTAATAAAAGCACTAAACTCTCTAAATTTTGGAGATATGTATTCTCAGGGCTGCAGGTACAGAATACGATAGTTGATGCAGTGCTTTGGGAAAGGAGAAGACTTTATGACTTCTATTTACCTCAGTATCATAAGTGTGTGTCACAGTAAATCAGAACATGACACCCTCAAAAAATCTGGCAGAGTTAACTTGAAACTCTCAGACAAAGAAGGTTTTTTGGTGGTTTTGGATTGATTTTTTTATTTTGCTTTAATTTTTTGGAGGGGGTGTTGATTCGTTGTGTGATTTTTTGTGGCAAGTGGGTTTCTCTTCATTGCCACTGGGCCCATCAAGGGCAGGCTGGCAGCTGACAGCCAGTCCTCCTGTTACATTCCTTGACAGTTTATTCTGTAAATTATCTAAAAGAGCTGGCACAGGTTTAAGCCAATAAAAATGTTTTCAGTATGAAGGTAAATGGACATTTCTAACAAAGACATACGGAGACAGTTAATAATCTGTAAATGAAATTCAGATTCTAAAAGCTGATATATCCTTCATGTCACTTAAATTGCCATACTCAAAGGCAATCTCAGAAAGAGAAACATACCTTTCCTTGAGCTACCTTACTTCTGTATTCAGAAATGTTCACTTTTACTTCAAGTTTTCTTCGTAACTTTATGCATGAATGTAAAAGTTACCATTAAAGTTCTGAATTCCCACTCTCAAGGAAGAATTATTGAACACAATAAAGGATGTGTTCTTAAATTATACCCTGAAATATTGAAGGAGACTGAGAGAGAAGTTAAATTTATTTTTTAATACCATTTCGAAAAACCCCAGTGTTTATCATGAGTCATTTTCTGGTAAGCCCTAAAGTATGGATATTATACTTTAATATCATTTTCCATAACATTAAATTTGCAATGGAGAAAGGCACTAGGTCTGATTCATCATTTCATTACACTGCACAGATTCCTTGACTTCAGCAGAGTCAATTGGAGTAAGATAAAGGGCAATCTGTCTTCTCTTCTCTTACAATTTTTCTGGTTATTTTTTTTTCTTTTTGAAATTTCCAGAATTTCTTATGTCCTGACTGAAGTGAAATTGCCACTGTACCTCTTTAAAACATTGAGCTTTTTCCATTACAAAGCACCCCAAGTAATCTGGATTCAATGGAAGCGAACTGCAACTGAAAAGCTTCTGGTACGGCTTTAGGAAAAAGTGTTAAAGAAATATGATTTTGTCATAATTGTGATTCAAGAAGCACTGAATGCTTAGTTGAGAGAAAGAAAGCTCAAATAGCTCAAAAAAGCTTTGCATAAATGCAAGCAATAAATGCACATTTACCTATTGTTGTCCAGTGATTTTATCAGACTGCTGTTTAGGCGTCCCTTACAGGACATTCATTTGATTTCTTTGACTGTCTGTGCTTTTAATGTAAATGAGGCTCAGCATTTTATATATGCTCTTATTTTAAGTATATTTTGGGTGATGGTTCTAGGACCACCCTCCTTAAAGACAAGTTGCCAATACTCAGTGCCTAGTGCCAACATTAACAGCCCATGCAAATGCTAAACACAAGCTTTTGCTGTCCTATTTATAATTCACTTCAGCAGTAACTGATGGTAAAAAAAAGTCTACTGACTAAAGTTTTGAAGTAACTATTTTTGATCATTTAAGAAATGTGCTGATATGAAACAAACAAAAAAACAACAGCACCCTGATAATTCTTTGCTATCTGTTGTCATCCTTTGTTATCCTTTAGATCGAAAAACTTAAGTGTCCACTTTTATTCTTGAGGCTTATTGAGATCAAGCGTCTTGGGTCACTGCCAGCCTCACAGCTCCTCAATTTTTATTGCTTGGTTTCCAGAGTAGAATCCAAACCCAGTTCAGCTTCTGTCAATGCATGGATAGATTACAAAACTCAGAGCAGCAATTTCTACGTAGAAAATAGGGAGCTGCTTTATCTCAAGGATGTACTCGTAAATCTTGCTCTTGGGAACTTAAGCATAGTGGATTCAGCATCCTCCCCAGTCTGAAGTTTTTCACGTTGGCAAAGTATAGCGAGTAGGATCGTTCCTATTATTTCCTCTCCAGAAAGGGATGGTATGTTTAGAGAATATCAAACAGGAGGGAAAAGAAAAACCAAACCAACAAAATCCTAACGCACAAGAGAAGTCTTATTAAGGATTCTGTACTTCAGAATTATTTCTGTTCCTTGGTAAGAACAACTGTGCTCTGGCTGACTGATTTTAGCAGATATTGAGAGACTGCTGTCTTCCAGTCCATCACGCAGTCACTTGTATAAGCAACATACAGTAGCATTGCAGGAAAGACATAAGGTAGGAGATAGTTATTAATTCTGGAGTTCACATTGCAGCTGTCACTCATCAATTACATACAAGCTCCCCAGATTATCACAGGCCAATCCTCAGAAGGTTATGTGAGCCAGTGTTGTGATACTCCATAACTTCCCCTAACTTGAAATTATGCTCTGAGTAGAGCATAAACAAAGATTACTGGATTTACAACCTAAATTCTTACAATAGCAGTGTGTCACTTTGAGGACTTTTAAAAACTTTTTTTTTTTCTTATTACCCGAAAGATATAAATAAAGAGAAAGTAAATACAGGTGTAAAAACACCAGCCAAAACTCAAGTATACTATCAGAAAAGAACTTCCCAGAAAAGCTAATCATAGTGCTAAGAAACCTTCTTGGTCCAGTAAAGTGATGATTATATGAGCAGTTCTCACTGTTCCCGCTCACTTGGCACTTTTTCACTGAACAGTGACTGATGAGAGCAATGGGCTGAGAGAAGATACTGGCAATGCCCATCATATTTATTATATAAAGTATATATTTATTATGTACAATTAATTTACACAAAGAGTATCACACTTTTATGCATGCCATCTCAGATGCCATCGCAAAACACCTGAATATACATTCTACTCATTACATTTAGTGTAGCTCGACTAAAAACTGCTCTATAAGGTTATTTAGAGAGGACACCAAGACTAAAGGAAGATGGTGTTTGCAATGGAGAGGTCTCTGGACAAGGAAATGGGAAGGGGGAAATATTGCCTGTATTGATACTGAAGAGCATCAGAGAATATGTTGCAGGTCCAACAGAAGTGCATGACCTTCAAGGCATGGTGGTCTATAGGGTTTCACTGTGGTTTGCTCACTAGCATGTTTGGCTGATAGTGTCAGAATTTTTCTCTAATTTATGACTGTAAAAAATATTATTATTTTAACTTCTCCTTGAGCATTATTTGAGAATTATATTATTTTAACTTCTGTTGGAGCACCTGGGACCATTTTTTTATGTGCACCTTTTTTCCTTATAGACTGCTTTTCCTTATAAATTATCTTCATACAAATATGAAGTGCCTTGAAACTGCTCTATATATCGATGTACAGATCTTATGAAATAACAGGGTAGACATTTAGTTCTGTGCAATAAATAGGAGGCATTTAATATTCAAGGCTGGCATTGATGTATTGTTAGCGGTCGGTAAAGAGTTAAACCAGCCTTGGTACTAGTGCAGAAGGAATGTTACTGCTTGAGACTAGCCATGATTATCTTCTTTCTTCCTTGAAGGGACTTATTTTATGTGTGTATTTTAGACTCTCAAGCTGGAATCTTCCATATTCCATATGTTTAAAATGCTGTGCAATAACATCTACCATTATTTCTGTGCAAATATAACAGTTTTTTGTTTCTGCTTACAGAATCTGCCACAGTTCTTTTTAGGCATTTAAAGGCAGAAACTGTATTTAGAAAGGCAACCTAATGGATTCAAGCTGCTGTCTGAACTGGGTGCTTGTCTCCTGGGGATGATTTCTTATTTTGAAGCAGAAATGGCTATTGTAGGGCAGTAGCTGCAAAGTACTGCGTATCACAACCCATAATTTTATTAGCTGGTTAGCATATGCATCTTGTATTCCATTTTTTCCCATTTTTTCTCATAGTGGAAGTTTATGCAGTTGAAACTTTTTATGGGAGCAACTGAGATCCTAACTTCTGCTTGATGATTAGGGTGGTAATAGCCCTCATCTTAGGGAAAATTAATGCGCCAAGGTCAGATGATATGGATAAAGATACAAAGAAAAATCAGAATGGATGGAAAATAACAATTTCTTGATCTTATTTCTCTTTTTTGTCTGAGAGCTTAAGGATCTTTTTGCACACCTACTTGATGCAAGAGAAGGCTGCCTTTTGCATTGCAGAACTGACTGTATTGGTTATTTTAAGACCTGTGTTCTAAAGCTGCTGAGTAGTCTATATTGGATGCTGTTCTGCAGAAAACATTTGGACAGTATAATGTTTTATGCCAAACAGTCACTCAACAAGTAAAGTAAGTGTTCTTTGGATACATGTGCACAATTTTTCAAGCACTTGAATAGCAGAATGGTTTTAAGAGTTGATTTGGAACCCAAATATACATCCTAAGCTTTCATAATGTGAATATATGACATTGTTGAAATCACCCAACACGGAGAATAGTTAAAAGATTACCCTGAGTACAGCTGCCTTATAAGTTTCTGAGGCCTCCTCATTATTCAATGTTAAATGTGTTTTTATGAGGGGAGCAAAGCATTGAATTAAATAAAGGTTAAATACCTTAATTTTAATGAAATCTACATGTATTTTTATTATTACTGAACTCAGCCCAATAATCATACCTGCAACAAAGTATGGTTGCCTGCTGTTTAAAAAATGAGCCAGAGAAATGAGTAAATCAGTATCTCATGCTTTACCAACAGAATTGTCCATAAGCAAAACCTTTTTGAAACATTTCTATAAGGCATCAGCAGAATATCTAATTGCATGTTAAAGAAGCATGTCAGTAGGCCCAGTTAAACCAGCCACCAGGCATCCATAACCAACTACATTCTTTTATCTTCTTCCTTCATTTTACACATTTTTGTCTTTTTGCTGTTGCTATTTTTATTTTGGATCCCAATTTTTCTTTCTTAGTTTTGTGTAGATAAAAATTAAGCTTTTTAAGATATTTCCATCCAATATCCTTTCTGCAATGTGCTGTTTAAAGAAACTTTAAAAAATTAAATAGGTGGAACAACATGGTTAATGACATCGTTTGGAGGAGGGTGGTAAGAATATTTTTGCTCCTCTGTACAAGTAGGCAATTCAGTTTTCAGTAAGCACTTCTGATTTTTAAAGCACAGATCCTAGCTGGTTTACATATTTCCAGTTATAGTCTAAAATCTATGTGTAAACTAAGTGTGCCTGGTAGGCACAGGTTTTCATTACATGCATGCTAAATTTTCAGTAATTATTTTGCATGTAACTAATTATAATAGTAACCAAAAATAGGCATCTGATTCACTGGCACTAATTAGGCAAGATTTGTAATTTAGGATGTGTATAGAAAGAACTTGAAGCTCAATTTTTTCTTCTCACTTCAGTAAAAGTTAAATCAGATAAGGCAAAATTTCCACACATCGTCTGGAGGTCAGCAAATACTGAAACTCTTTACACGGGTTTCACTGATTCAACATGTGCTCACTAGTTGCTATTCAAGCTCATCCTGCTGTGCTGATGAATTAACAAACCATAGGAGTTACAGTTATCCTAATTTTCTTCTCTTAGAAATTTAATTTCCTGCCAATGAATATGTGCTGATACACCCACTGTTTTTCCCAAAGATAGGAATAACAGCCAACCGCTCTTAATGTATTAATTAATGACCATGGTTTTCAGCATTCAAGAATAGAATCTTGTTCTTTATTACTTTCACACATACAATTTTTGTTGAAAATATCTGTCCAATGACAAATTCAATAAATTATCATTGTGGATATTCTTGCAGTCCTGCAGTCTAACCTGTTCAAGTACAGGCAACATGAAAGTGAATGGGACATTCACATGGTACAATACAATATAAGAATGCATACTTTGTTTTCCCCCAGTTACATTAATTGAGCTCTAAAAAGTTAAATAAGTACACCAAATAATAACTTTACTAAAACTGTTCAGATGTCCTTAAGTGATTTTTAAGCATATTTTCATTTCCTTTTCTGTCTACAGAGTAATTATGTGTGGTTTTTGTTGGAGTAAGGAAATAGATATAAAAACAAGTGGGTGGGGAGTAGTCTTATGTGTTTAGCTTTCATTTATAGTTTACAAGTCTTAGGTGATTATGGATAGCCTCCCTTTTAAACACATAATTCCACTGCATTTTTCTTTCAAAGCCACCCCACTAAAACTATTGATGCCATTTCCTTGTATCTGCTCTCAGCAGAGTAAAAAGAGCTGGCAAAATTTGCCTAAACAACCATAAGATTAAGATTTGACTCTTGAAATATTTAGTGTATAGAGCACCAAGTTCTGCCCAAAACTTAAGGGAGTAAACATGAGGGACTTAAAAACCTAAGTCCTACAAATGGTGATGGATGTTTGGCATGCTGCAAGTCACAGTGTAAACATGATCCTCCTGGCAATATTCTTTAACAGGTGCTGAACATCTGCACCTTTTGTACAAGTTCTTTGGAGCTGTGGATGCTAAGAGGCAGCCTTAAAATGAAGCTGTTAATCTCTCATCCTACACCTAGCTTTTCCCAGACTTAGGGCTACTCTGCTTAAGAAGAATGCTAGAAAATACTCTCATACGAGATAAAGATGAGAATCATAGAAAGGTTTTACTCTTCAAATTAGGAGTTTTAAGTATGAGTACACTTATATGATAAATGCATTGTGTGAACACTGACCGTTTAATCACCACCTGGACTCTTTACATTTGGATATTTGGGGCTTTTTAATTAAGATATTCAGGGCATTAGCAGGAAATGTTGATGGTTTAAGTATCTTAAGAAAGTAATTTTTAGAAAAAAATCAGAACTGGACTCTGATGAAGGCTCATCCAGCAAGAATCTTATACCCCAAAATGAAGCTATATTTCCAACAGCTTTGTTTTATCTTATAAATGTGGAGGTTGAATTCCCATTATCACAAGGATAAGGCTTCTCATTCATAGTTCTTTCTTGATGAGAATTTTTAAGAGTGAAAATTGTTGTTACAAACAATCACTGTGCTCTTTAAAACAATACTTATCTTTTAAATAGTCTAGAGATGAAAACTTTGATTTTTCTTTATGAGAACACATTCACTTGTTCAATGGAAAATAGAATGTGTATTCATCTCACAAAACATACTTATCAATATCTCTACTAGCAACATAACCTAGAAAGTAATTCTCTTATTGGCACATTTAGCACTCCCTATTTTATGCATCTCTCTGTCAAATCTGATTGGAATCAAACCAGTCAGGCAAATTTACTAAATCTAACAAGCAATAGCCTCCGGTTATTCAGTTATCAGAACAGTGCCCTCACTAAGCCCACTGCAAGATGGATCAATGCAATTATCATCCACTGACATACAGCAAGGAGCTATGAGTACTTTCACATGACCTAAATTGAATGGGACACAAATCATTGACTTGTGTCAAGGAAACCAGAGACAGCACCTGAAATACAGCAAATTTCTGAGGGGTTGACAGGCAGTGAGTGAACAAAACAGAACTGCATGCTGTTGATACTGTTCTGGACAAAAATCTCTCAACCACAGTGCTTTGTCACCCAAAACAAGTTAGTATTTGCTGTGCTCATCTAGAGCAAGTAAATACTGCAGTAAAATCTGCTTCATGTGTGTCTTCTTTATTTATGCAAGTATTTGCTTGTTCATTTTCATATTCTTTCCAGAAGGTAAATGCCCTTTTTCTGTTTGATGAGTAAGTCAGTTAAATATAATCAGGAATGCTATAACTGCTGCTGGCAATCTATATGGAAAAATAGCAATGATTTCAATAGTCAAATTGCTTTTCACACCCTCACCAGCCTCAGCAGATGAAGATGACACTTTAAAAGGACTGGAAATGCCTCTTTTCTCTCTTGTCTTTCTTTTTTTTTTTTTTTTAATCCAAACTTATATGGTTATTCTATGAAAAAAGTAATGGTGGATTAATTGAATTTGAATATTGGAAATTTATTACAGCTTATTATGTCCACATTTGTAGGTGAAGAGAAAGTGCTCTTCAGTAGGTTCAGTTAAACCTATCTGGTGCATAAAGAGATATCGTGCAAGCTAACTTCAAAAAAAGAAGTGTAAACTAGGTGTTCTTAATTCTGGAAACTGCTCTTGTGAGACCTCACTTGGAGTACTGTGTGCAGTTCTGCTGTCCTCAATGTAAAAAGGACATGGAACTGTTGGAACAAGTGCAGAGGAGGGCCATGAGGATGATGAGGGGACTGGAACACCTCCCCTATGAAGATAGGATGAGAGAATTGGGGCTGTTCAGCCTGGAGATGAGAAGGCTGTGTGGAGACCTCATAGCAGCCTTCTGGTATCTGAAAGGGGCCTATAGGGATGCTGGGGAGGGACTCTTCATGAGGGACTGCAGTGATAGGACAAAGGGTAACGGGTTCAGACTTGAAGAGGGGAAGTTTAGATTGGATCTGAGGAAGAAATTCTTTACTGTAAGGGTGGTGAGGCACTGGAATGTGTTGCCAGGG
>JASSUY010027576.1:6979-16999 GCA_032466535.1 Forpus xanthops | reverse complement strand
TCAGAAAGTCCTTGATCAAACCAAAACATTCTAAGCCATAACTATAAACACTGGTGTTATCAGCACTGTTCCCAAGCCAAAAACTCAAAACACAGTGCTGCACCAGCTACTGCTTAAAGGGGAAAAATGACTGCTGCTGCTGAACCCATGACACTAGTACTTGCTAGTCTGTCAGAGATCTTTTAATACTATGACTTTACTGTTGCAACTGTCTTAATATTCTCTTTTTGTCTAGAAGTCACCAAGGCCATTCCAAATAACTTTGGTGGATTTACTCTCCTATCTTGCATTTGAGAAGGGGTGCTGGGGGCAGCATATGAGATGATGCTCCAGGAGCACTGCAGAGAGGAGGGGATAGTGCTGACAATCTGTAGTGTGTTCCCTTGTTCCAGAGCAAGGTCTAACCATGCCTGAGTACCACTGCATCTCATGACCATGACTGACAGCAATCTCTTTTACTGCTGTTACAAATCTGGAGAGCTGTGTTTCCTTTTAAGTCTTGATTTTTAAGCTTGCAAAACAAAATTACTTCAGATGTAATATTTCTTTTGGCATTCAGTGAAGAATTAATGTCTCCTTCAGTTCTGCTCAAATCTTGTTTGCTGACAAAGACATTCGGTTTGGGTTAATTTTGGACAACAGCAGTTTATCCATCTCTTCATCCCAAGACAGGGTTTTGGCTAGATATCAATTTTAGTTTTGCAGCCCCATAGCTCTCCCCAGCATGAAGTGTTTATTTCTTTTTCATGTGGCTATTTTCAAAAATTACCATTGCCTTCCCAAAGTGATACCAATTCTGGGCAGGGAGTAGTGCAAACACACACTGGACAGGAGCCTTTTAAAAAATGCATTGTTTCAATTATCCCTTTTAAAAGCTTTGGGACCAGTGCCTCATTTAAATGGATTCTATGGTTATTTACCTCTTCTGATGAGCCTCTGAAGTACAAGTAGGTAATAGGGTGAGGGGAAATGAACTGAGATAGTTAAATTTTCTTTATTCACTGCCTGAAAATAAGCCTGGAGCTCTGGTTTTATTTGCATACATTAAATAAGTGACAGAGCTTAATTCATGCAACATATTTGCAGAAGATTTGAGATTGTGTATTTAAAGTGATACTCACTTTTCAAATATGCTATGTCACGTAAAAGCAAGTTATTTTGCTTAATTCCTTCCTTGTAAAAACTGTACTATCTTCAGTATTCTATGTTTTTTTAAATTCTAAGTTGTCTTCTAAGGAAGCCACTTACAGGTTTTTGTACTGTTTGATTAAAGAAGCAGCTGTGCTGTGCAGGTTTGACTATAATATTGTAAGAGAATCTTATTACAAATTTTAAGTTATCTATCTTGGTAACTTCGTCTTGGTAAATGAGCCTATTTTCCAGGTTGGAGTTGTGCCAATGACAATCGCACGTGTAGTTTAAATTAGTATATAACAAACATAGTTTTTTAAGGAGGAAATTGTTTTAATAAAGATTTAAGTGGTGACATGTCACTAAGGTAGTAAGTATTGTTTCTTGAGTTATTATACACCAAAATTAATTTGCATGTTGCCTCTTATTAGCTTTAGTGTAGAAAACAAAGATAGGATTTAGAAAAGTGGGATTAGTGAGGCAAAGTAGGATTTTATATGCAAAGATGCATATAAAATATTTTACTGCTTTCAGATTAAGTGAGCAATGGTTGGCTTGTGATTCAGAGTTCATTTTCCTAATGCGCTTACGGTAACAGTTTTATAATTAAGCTTCACTTAAAATTACAATAATAATTTCCTTTTCCATTCAAGCATAAAAAAACCCTTAAACAAGTATTAATAAGCCTCATATCAACTTTGAAAAATAAGTATTATTGCACCTACTTTTCCAGTTGGGTAAACATAATTGAGGGTAAGTAATTTGTTCTGAAGTGTCAAATACCACACAGGGCAGCTCCTGGCCACTTCTCCAGCTGTGCGGACCACATTGTTAAAGTGCAGATAGCTGGGTAGAACCTTAAATAGTAATACTTAGTAACAAAAGTGAGCTCACAATGCTTAATCTAAATGAAAAAAAAAGCGGTAAATAACTTGTCTTGGCAGAATGCGCGGGTCTGAGATTTTTTGGGAAAAGACAAAGACTTTGAATTTTGGTTGATCTACCTTTTTTCCTGAGGTCTTCTGTTCATCCTTTTCCATAAAATGAGTAGCGTCTCTTCTGAGCAGGCTTTTGTGCCTTTCTGCCACATCAATGTAGACCCTTGAACTTCAGCTGTATAAAAACCCAAGACAGGCCTGCAGATCTGCAGTGCCTCACACTATGTGAGGACAGAAGTCCTCTCTCTGCACTCTCTGCTCTCTTTTCTACTGGGAAGTAGATAGATGGACCTCATCAAGATGCATTTAATGGAATGATAAATAAAAAAAATACACTAAAACTGCTGGACTAAATTAAAGATGACCTTGCATGGCAGGATTTTGTTTGGATTTTCTTATCTTAGGAAATTTATATAACCAGCCACTTCCAGAAATACATTCTAACCTGCACCACAGAAGGAAATGCAGAAAAAATAGCTACAGATACCTCAATGGAAAGCATATCACAGCACAAAAAGAATGGAAAACTTTTCCTTCAGAATGAAAAAAATCTCGAAAAAATGGAAACAAACTGTCATAAATAGTGATGAAGACACCTGGAAATTTAAAGGCAGGGGAGAGAGAGAATTTTGGTGTGGCCAAAGACTGCTGATTTCTTCTGACTTAAATTACACTCTGGTGTTGCTTACTGATATTTTTCACAAGTGCCATCACAGTATTTATATAGTATGCATAAAGTTCAGAAATACAAAGTCAATACCATTCACATTGATCAGCAATTTACATCCTATGACTGAAAAGGCACTTACACATATAACAACACATGCATTGTTGGATAGTATACATAAATCTGTCTATATGCACTGTAAATTCAAGACTACAAATATATACGTGAAATATATATTTGACATATTTATAAATATTTGACATAACTGAGAAATCTGTTATTTCCTCAGAGGTAATTTAGATGTGAGATTTAACCTTTGTGCACAATAGAATTTCAAGTACTTGTCATATCTAAGCAGTATTTGACCATAAATTGTTTAAATGCAACTTATATTTAATAATCATCTTAATATTTGACCCACAGGTTAAAGGGGTAATGAGACAGTGTTTGGTACCTGATTAGAGGGGAAGGAGAAAAAAATTAAAATAGTGCTGTCTCTCAGATTATTTTTAGGAGTGAATGACTATGATAAGAATTTTTTCTAACAAGAAAGAATATAATCCTTTTGCTGCATTGTTACTGTTAGCAGCAGACTAGAACTCTAATCTGTCTCTAGGAGGACTAATAAGCAAACCTTAAATTGAGGACAAGAAGAAAAGCAGTGTAATTGGGGTACCAGAGTTGGAATGGAAGAAATTAAAAATTTGGGATACTCATATGCATTATTAGTCTGCAGTTATTTTTTTTGATTTGAGAAAAAACATTGTCCATTGACTGTGGAATTTTCGTTACAGAAAAAATATTCAGCTGCATTTTATTTATTTTTATTTATATTTTATTTTATTTATTTTTGGCTTCTTTATTGTTACTGACAACAGCATTTCTGGATCTAGGACTACCCACAATACTAAAAAGGAGATAGATCAATTTACCAGGATAATTGTATGCACACCTAATTTTAACTTACTGAATCATCCTGACAAATCTAATTTTAAGCAGCTGAACAGTGCCATAATCAGACTATTCAGGTACTTAAAATGAATCACAGAATTAAGAATATTTTTACACTAGGTCTGAATGCAGAAATCCATAATTGTAATGGGACGTGGGGGAGAAGGAGAAGGGGAGAAAGAGAGGGTGTTTCTACAGGCAGGAATTAGTTTTCTCTCTATTGTTTATCCTTGACAATCTCTTTCATGCGGAGTTGTATTTACATCGTAAGTTTTTTCAGCCTTAGCAATATCAGCATGTTTGTTGGCTAAAGCTGCTGAACTTTCAGCGCTGCTTCCCAGTATTTAGAGACCAAGACTGAAATAAAGGGCGTAAGTCTGAAACAGAGCTCTCATTATTAGATACCAGACAGCTATAATCCTTTCTATGTAGATCTACAGACAGGATCTAGGTCATGTGAAATACTCCCTCCCACCAACCAGAAGCCCTGTAATGATTATTCATGATTAATTTTAAAGAGAGTACTGCAATATATTTCTTAGTGAATTCTCATTTTTAGAATCCTTCCCATGCAGTGCCTGAGTGAAGCTGTCATGTATCTTACTGTCAAGCTAGAATACATAATCCATTTCCACTTGTTAGTTTACTGACACTTCTTATGCAAAGTTTGTCTCTAAAAATGGTGGTGGCGGTTCTAATTGCTGGTGCAAATGTTGGTTTTTTTGCTTTTGCTGTTCTTGAAGTATAAATAAGTGCGCTATATGTAGGTCTCATAGTATAGTAGTAGGTGTTTCCAGTTCCTTTTGCCCTGCTGCTGTGCTGATGTCTTAATTTGTTGTGATTGCAGAGCTGGGTGCCAGTGGTCATTATGTGTAGGCACAGACTTGAACATAGAAGGTGACTTTGCTCTGCTGTCATAGAATCATAGTTGGGCTTTCTCAGCCTGGAGATGAGAAGGTTCCAGGGAAACCTTATAGCAGCCTTCCAGTATCTGAAGATACAAAAATTTGGAGAGGGACATTTTACAAAGGAATATAGTGACACGACAAGGGGGATGGTTTTAAACTGAAAGAGGATAAATTTAGATTAGATACTGGGAAAAAATTCTTTGCAATGAGGGTGGTGAGATACTTGAACAGTGTCTTCAACTGACTAGAGAAGTTTTGGCTGCCTGGTAGTGTTTAAGGTTAGTGTAGACAGGGCTTTGAGCAACCTGGTCTACTGGAAGGTGTCCCTGTCCATGGCAGGGGGTTGGAACTAGATGGTCTCAAGAGTACTTGTCCTGCTATTCCTGGTTGCTAAGCTATTGTCATATAGCAGTTGCCGCAGTGGTCAAAATAGGTTTTGTCTGTCATATTCTGTAACTGAATCTTCTGAAACACTCCTTATAATTTCAGATTTGGAAGTGGATTCAGATTCACTGGGTGAGTTCTATCTGAATAAAAGTAGGAGTCTTATACATTTGTCTTATTTCATCACAAACTAAATTTTATCTGGACTGACCTTAAAATTTTCAGCTTGGACCTTTGCCATCACTAGCTTCAGTCTCTGCCTGAACTGATGCCCTTTATCATGTCATCAGCTGTTATACAAATGCTGGCAACATCTTCAGGTTTTTCATTAGCAAAATGAAAATAGTGTTCATTAGCAAAAATACTTTGCCAACTCATTTGATTGCCAAAAATAAGTAGAGAGAAAACATTGTTTTGTTTCTTTTTTTCCTCCCACCAATTCAAAGTACATGATTCAGACAGTTGATTGTGTGATTTGTTAATATCTCTATGGTTTACCAAGTATGTTTTTAGCAGTTTGGCTGTACTAAAATGCCTGGTATGGGGGCTGAGAAATGCTGTCTCAGGATAACCTTGTTAAAATGTCTGAAATTGAGGTGATCTTATTCCTGCTGTGTCTTCAATTTTTTGCCAGGCTACCATCCTGTAGAGTGGGCTTGTTTGCTTCAGCTGCAAGTCTCTCCCTTTACCAGCACTGTGCATATAGCTTGCTACATCTGTCATTGCAAAGAACATACTTCTGCATCTATATATGATGGTGGCGACTCAGCAATTGATGTATTTGTTGGCTTATTCAAGAACTCTATTACTTCATAAAAAATTCTGGATGTCATGTGATCAGCTCTTTTTTGGTATTGTGCATCTTTGTTTATATTAAGCTTATAATGCATGGTATCTTTAGCTTTATATATGTATCCAGCTGATATTAAAACATAAGCGTGGGAGAATTGAACAGTGGCTGAAATAAAGTTCTTGATTGCCATTTCTAAAGGAGAATTTTACCAGGAACTCTTTATCTCCTTGTATTACAAACACAGCACTCAGTTGATTTTTAAATACCTTTGGTACCTTTTTCCTATACAGGGTACTAGATGAATTTTAGCTGTAGTTTCAACTCAAAATATATAGGTATCTTGTTCTCATAGTGAATGAAGCACAGCTGAATTCCAGTCTTCCATTCCACTAGCAGGCTTCCTTTTCCAGATGAATGGTTCAGAAATGAGGCCTAATATACAGGAGAGTACCAAAGGACCTTAGTTAAGCCTTTTATTGCCTAAGGGGAGCATGTCTGCAGTTGGGTATTTTCATAAGAAGATTTTCCACATCCTGAGAGCGTACGTCTGTTGGTGTGAGGGTTAAAGCACATACAGATAGTTTGTGGTCAGTTTGACCTCTGAAACTGTAGTTTGGAAACCACTGTACTGTGTAATTACTCTTAACCTCTGATAACCTTATACACAAGAACAGCTTGATCACGACTGAGTTCAGTGAACGATCTGTAGGTCTTGAATGACTAAATTTTTGATCGTTCGTGTGGGAGAACAGACATTCAATTTTCTGCATTTTTGCTGTTACTTTAAATACTGAGCATATTCTGTGTGGTTCTGTGTAATTACAGAGTCTTTTTCTAGCTGTGTGACCTGTTGTTCTGTGTTTACTTTGGTCTAGCTCCTCCTTGCCTTACTTTGAAACTGCTTTTGTGCAGCTAGCTACACAGGTTGGTCAATGAGATTTTGGGGATCTTGTGACTTCAAGAAGGCTCTGCAATTATGCATCTTTTTTTGTACCTTAAAGCAGGGACTTTCAATACCTCTCTTTCTTATCCAGTTATCAATTGCTCTGTAACTGTAATTCTTCTTAATTCTGAAGAGTTTTTATTTTTAGCTATTTTTTTTTTTCTTACATGCAGATGTATCCAGAACTTGTTAAAACCATGCACTAAGCACCTTTATTTCTGGAGATACCTCTCTCTACTGGTGCGCCTTCCAGCATTAGGCTTCATCTTGGTAGCTTTGCAGTTACTGGCAAAACCAAATGTTGAGAAAGAGCACTACTGTGCTGCTACTGTTTATATTATTACTTTATATAATATAAGTAATCCATATATAAGTCTAAAGATACAGTGCTTATTTCCTTGATTCTTAGATGCTTGTACTGCCTATCAGTAGCGTAAGTTGCTCTGAGTTGAAACTATCATCTAGGTCTCATTTCTCAGACAAGTCTTTTCTTTTGGCTGCTGGGGCTCCCCACAAGGCTCTGTGTTTTATCCTGTCAGTCTGCAGTTAGAAATCTTTTTCACCTATATTTGAACCTACACTAGTCACCACCATCCATTTTGTATGCATCCTTGCTGGCTTCATTTGTTATCTTTCATTGCATGTGGTAAAGAAAACAGAAAACCTCCTTTCCTGGCCTTACCGTTCCACGAGTTTGTCAGATAGAATGGAGATACTAAGTTTTTGGCATTGCTTGATTTGCACATACACATGCACCCACACACAGACCACGTGCACGCACATGAACCTAAGTGAATTTTCCCCTTGGTTTCTTTGTTGTAGCTGGGTCATTCAAAATAGAAAAGTGTGTGGAATGAGAGATGACTGTAAGGCAAACATTAGGACAAGGAAGATAAAACAGTGCACTTAAGCTTGCAGTACAGCTATGATTCTAAAACCAAGTTTTAGACGTAAAAGCCAATATGAGGAAAACTGACAAAAAATCCAGCAGCAGTAGACAGAAATATGTCTTTGTGCAGCCTGTACATCTGTACATTCATAACAATAGCAGCTGCTGGACCAGGTAGTCTTTCTGGTTCTGTCGCTCTTCTTTCCTGCGAGAGGATAAAAGGAAGAAAATGGGGATTGCATTATGTTTCTTGATCATTTGAGATCTGGAAAGGCTTCTAGGCTTCTGCTTTACTTTGGTAATTGGGTTATATACTGCAGGAGGCCAATATACTTGTGTGATTAATAGTCTATTTTGGCAAATTATATATTTCTGAAAGGTACATGGAGCAACGCTGCATTTTAATGTAGGAATAACCACAGTTTGGTTTACTCATCTATAAACATGCCTCTCTGCTTTCCTGAAGAATGTGCATAAATCACATTTCAAACATGAGATAATCATCACCAGTCAGTAGAAAGATATTTCCATGGCAACAGTTGCTGAATTAAACAGTGCATCAGTACCATCTCCCTATTTTTGTCTAGAAATCTCCCTGACTTCAGCTCAGATAACATGTAGCTTACTGAGAAGTAACAAAATAATCATACCTGCTATAAAGTAATAAATTCACCATTGCCTGTGTAAAGAGTAGTTCTGACAGTAATGGGCATCAGCCTTTTATGTCCACACTTCTGTAACTCTCCATAGTCTGTGCTAAATACTTAGTGTGTCCTTTCTACATGCCCAGTGGAGTTACTGCAAATATATTTTGAAAGCTCAAGAAAAAAGCTTCCAGCATGGATGAAATTCTGATCACTGTTATCATAAAATCACAGAATGGTCCGAGTAGGAAGAGACCTTAAAGACCATCCAGTTCCAACCCCTCTACCATGGACAGGGACACCTTCCAGTAGACTAGGTTGCTTAAAGCCCCATCCAACCTGGCCTTAAACACTACCAGGGATGGGGCAGCCAAAACCCTTCTGGGCAACCTGTGCCAGTGTCTCATGACCCTCATAGAAAAGGATTTTTTCCCATTATCTAATTAAATTTATCTTGTTTCAGTTTAAAGCCGTTCCCTTTTTCCTGTCACTAAATTCCTTTGTAAAAAACCCCTCTCCATATTTTTGAACCTTTATATACTGGAAGGCTGTTCTAAGGTCTCCCTGGAGCCCTCTCTTCTCCAAGCGGAACAAGCCCAACTCTCAGCCTATCTTTACAGGAGAGGTGCTCCAGCCCTCTGCTCATCTTCATAGCCCAACATTGGACTTGCATCAACAACTCCATGTCCTTCATATTTGGGGGACCTAGAATCGTAAACAGTACTGCAGGTGGGGTCTCATGAGAGCAGAGTAGAGAGATAATCACCTCCTTTTACCTGCTGGTCATGCTCTTTTTGATGCAGCCCAGCATACAGTTTACTTTCTGGGCTGTGAGAACATACTGCGGGCTCATGTTGACCTTCTCAGCAGTCAACATATCCAAGTCCTCCACAGGGCTGCTCTCAATCCAGTCTCTGCCCAGCCTCTAGTGTTTGGTATTGTCCCAGCCCAGGTGCAGGACACTGCACTTTGCCTTGTTGAACTTCGTGAGGCTGGCACTTGGCCACCTATCAAGCATCTCAAGGTCTCTCTGGACGGCATCCCTTACCTCCAGAGTGTCAACTGCACCATACAGTTGTGTGATGATCACACACCTTGTCATTAGCAAATGATAAGTAGGAAAATTTGGGGTTTTAGTTATACAAACTACAAAAAATCGAGATAAACCTTTCAACAGTTCTATGTGACTATGCTCTTTTTATTATGTTAGTGTTACTTCATTACCATGCCTTTAATGCATTTTGGTGTCCATGCTTGTTGTATTTGTTGTTGTTTTTTTTTTTAATTTCCTTGAAGTGTTTTTTAGTAGGAATTACTCTCAGGAAGTTAAATAAGAAACTTAGATTTAGTTGCCATGCACAGTCAACAGCATCTCTCTGCTGTACAATGCTAAATGATTCCTATTCTCCAGGACATTTTCCTTTTAGTGCATATTAACTGCTTTGCCATAATGAAGCAAAACCTCTGAAAAGAGGCAGTTTCTAACAATGGGAAATATTTCGCTTTTTGCTTCATCTCATTACTAGTGTGAAGCAATTTAAGTTTTGAACCAAAGACTTCCAAATAAGAGATCAGAAAGGCAGGGAATAAATTGTTACTACTTTTTTCCATGTTCCTCAGGCATAAGCTACAGGGACATATTTTAACTGTCTCTTCATTGAAAGAGGAAAACACTGACTCTTTGCTTTTATCTAACTGTTGTGGTTTGAGGCCCCTCAAACAGTTCTGCTCACTCCCCCCTCTTTCTTCCCCAGTCCTGGGGAAATGGGAAG
>JASSUY010027574.1:0-22004 GCA_032466535.1 Forpus xanthops | reverse complement strand
AAGAGAAGGCTGCATGGAGACCTCATAGCAGCCTTCCAGTATCTGAAGGGGGCCTATAAGGATGCTGGGGAGGGACTATTCATTAGAGACTGTAGTGATGGGCAATGGGTTTAAACAAGGGAAGTTTAAGGAAGTAGTTCTTTACTGTGGGGGTGGTGAGGCACTGGAATAGGCTGCCTAAACAAGTGGTAAATGCTCCATCCCTGGTGGTGTTCAAGGCCAGGTTGGACAGAGCCTTGGGTAACATGGTCTAGAGTAAGGCATCCCTGCTCATGGCAGGGAGTTTGGCACTATGATCTTAAGGTCCTTTCCAACCCAAACCATTCTATGAGTCTATGAAGTAGGTTAAGAATCTAGGTCTGGCTGGTGCAACGTGAGGCCTCCTAGTCCTCTCTATCTCCACAAACACCAATTATCCAGGAACAAGAAAAATCCCAGTCATCATGTGCTGCCAGAAGAGGTGATTGCTGAATGAGCCATATTCACCACTGCTACTGTGGCCATAAAACAGGTTCCATTCTGCATTATTATTTTCAATTTATTACAGTTAATTTCCTTCCTTTTGTTCCCCATAACGAAAAATTAAGGATGTTTACTTTTTTTAAAAGTGACATTTCCTAGTACTTGTGAAAAATGAAGCCCATAAATTCCCCTCCTGCATTGAAATGGTAAAAGCCATGCTGACTTGAGCTCTGGTTCATCATTGTTCAATGTTTAATTCCCCAATTTCAATACCACAGTGTAGTTATCTTGGTTTTGGTTTATTTTTAACTCCAGAAAAATCAGCTGGCTAACAGCAATTCAACTGATCAGGGAAAGTTACAGAAGGTCAGAGGGCTCAGCAGTGAAAGGAGTAATACAGAGTGCTTGGGGAGTGACCTGCAGGGAGTACCTGCAGACTAATGGTCATGGCTGCAGGAGAGGCAGGAAACTGAGGTAGGAAAGCTGAGAAGTTAGTTTCAGGGTTAGCAGGAGAGGATGGATTTGAACAGTCCTAGAATCACAAGGAGCACTCAGATAGTAGGATGGGTCCTAGTAAAGGGTTTGAAGATAGAGAATACATTCAATTTGTATACACATATGTTCCTAACATGCCTCTAAAAAGAGGCAAGAGCAGGGTCAAAAGGTTGATGCAGCTTTTCATGGAGTATAACAGTTTATTTTAGGCCCAGTTTCCAGAAGTGATTCAACACTCAACTTAAGTGGAAGCTTTTAAACTTTAAATGGAGACACACCATTCTCCAGGAAAAGAAAAATATCAATAAGCAAAGAACTCTAGCACAAGCTCTGATTAGCAAGAACAAACACAAAGACAAGGACAGTCAGTCCAGTCAAAAGTTACCCGTAAAAACACTAATGACAGAGCTTTACACGTTCACGGTGAAGACAGAAGTAGAGAGGAAGAATGAAGGCTAGTCCAAGAGATATTCTTGGAGAAATCTGGAATAATCTTTAAATGAGTGATATATTATTGATTGTGAGTTCTGAAAGCACAACCACAACTGCATAGTAATAGCAATAGCAAGAGTAATAGTATAGTTTCTTTCTTCCAATTTTCTTCTTCCAAATGTCTATGTTGTATATTATCCTGATACACTAGTAGAAACGGGGCACTAAGCCAAGTGATTAACCTGGTATCATGTACACCACTGATGAACACAGATTTTGATCTCTGTACATAGGACTCCTGGTGTCCTCTGTCTGTCTAGCTGTGCTGCTGCAAAATGATGAGAGGCACTGTATCTCAAGCTGTTGAATATATTGCCACTAGAAGCTGTGTACTTAAAATCTGTGAATTTTGAGTTTCTTCTATTTTGAAGAAAAGCTACCCAGCAAGGCTTTACTTCTGCTAGGTAAGGATTTGTTTAAAGTATCTGCCCTGGATCCAGGAAGCGCTGAAGCAGTAGGTGATATTCTTCTCAAAAGGAGTTGAAGGTGCTGCACAAGTCTCAGTGGCTCCAGCTGAAGTGCAGTGATACAAAAACCATGTGGCACTTCCAGCTACTTGATGACAGATATTCTCTTGTGTTTGACCATACACTTACAATATATTTATCCTTAGGATTATGTCATTCAGCATGAGCTGCTTGCACACCTTAGATCATACACCTGGTCCTTCCTTGAATAATGTTTTAACCATTTGCTGAAAGCACCAGTTGAAAGGATGATTTGACTAAGTACTAATTTGACTGAATGCCTGTAACATTTCCAAACTATTTTTAAGCCGTTTAAAGAGCTTCATCTGATAGATTTGGGCAAAAGCTGCATAAATTGTGGGTCAGTATAAAGCAGCAATTCACAGATGGGTCTCTGTAAAAAAAAAAAACCCACACTATTTTTGGAGGCACTTGCTCTTGTATCAACTCAAACTAGTACTATATCCTTTCTTTGCTCTCATGGATAAAATAGGCAAGAACTTCAAAAGCAAATACGTGAAAAAAAAATAGGAAAGAATGGGAGGTTTTCAAAGGCACAAACTGGAGTTAGGTGCCTATGTGGGCTTTATCAGGAATTTAATACTTGCATTCTCTGCATTTAACCACTACCCAAATAACATAAACAAGCACCTGGATGAAAACCTTTGAGTGGTACTAAGTTACAGCAGTTTCTATGTACTCCCTGGTAGCTGCTTTCCTTCACCTGAAATAAATTTCAGCCCATTTTTCACTTGGGGTAGTCACATCCTGCTCTGCAAGGGGATATAAACTGCCATCAGTTCAGCATCTGCACTGATTTACATAGATGTTAATATCCAACAGCTATTTTCCATTGACTCGCTTTGGTTTACATAACTGCAGGAGATACAGAGTAACAAAGAATCAGGCACTCAGTTTAAAAACACGCACTCCATTTCTGGCAGCGGGCAGGATAGAAAGCCTTTAATTTGAGCCTTTGAGTGTATCCATGCAACATAAAGTACAAGCGTGAGAGGAACATGCTGATAATTCTGCATTATCCCTATCGGCACTGAGATGCAACAAGAAGGAAAATCTAGTGCACACTTACTTTATTAGAGAACATTCCCATTACAGCCAACTGCAGGTGCCATTTTGGATAAGTTGGTCCAGCAAGCCCTTCCTGAATGGCCACTTTCCATAGCAAGTGAGCAAATTTGCTGCATATATTGTGTATTATTTATACCACAGTTGTACACAAAGGAATTCAGAATGGTTTTACGTGATGGTATATGTAGTAATACGTAGTGTCTGAAATGGAGAGACTGTAGTGATAGGACAAGAGGTAACGGGTTCAAACTTAAACAGGGGAAGTTTAGATTGGATCTGAGGAAGAAATTCTTTACTGTAAGGGTGGTGAGGCACTGGAATGGGTTGCCCAGGGAGGTCATGAATGCTCCATTCCTGGCGGTGTTCAAGGCCAGGTTGGACAGAGCATTGGGTGACGTGTTTTAGTGGGAGGTGTCCCTGCCCATTGCAGGGGACTGGAACTAGATGATCTTAAGGTCCTTTCCAACCCTAACTGTTCTATGATTCTATTGTTTCACAGAAGTATCAGTGAGTAAAATTTAAGAAGTGTCTATGTTTAGGGGCTAGATATGGAACAAGTTACAGATGGTTTTAGACAATATGGATTGTGAAGTAATTGCAGAAAATTTCTATAAATATATTAATGTCATCTGCAGAAATAAACTTCCCTGCCCAAACTGTGCAGAAAAGAACAAACAGATGTATTTAGCTGAGAGTGATATTTATTTTTTCTGAGGAGTCCTATGTATTCAAAAGGTAGTAATATATGTTATATACCTCAAAAGCAGCTGTGGGTCATTGCAACTCTTACATTTCTGTTTCATTGAATGCAAGATATAGGCAGCCTTTATTTTTCTATTATTTCTCATCTTCAGAAACAATATAGAGTGAAAACAGTAGATTTTGTTCTTTGTGCAAGGGAAACATGGTAACATCCAGGGCTAAGCAGACAGCTTAAAAAGCAGTGTTAGATTTTGAAGTGAATGTTCCTCCAAAGCAAGAGACAGGAGAGAAAAAAAAATGCGTCTTGACAACACAATAAGTAGATTTCTAAAAGGTTTTTCCTTCCAGCTCAAATATTTTATGGAACTGGAGAAACACCAGGTTCCACTTGTAAAAAGAATAAAATAAGAGGATAATGGATACAACAGTAAGAAAGATTACTTTGAGACAGTGTCAGAAGAAAGATTAAAAACAAGAAGTATCCCAGGTTAACCCATCCATTATTTTCCAGACTCCAGGAGCCTCCAGGTTAGGCAGCTATCCTAAAACAAAAGTGAGTAGCAATGTTCATTTACCAGGTTTTTTGTTCATTCAAAGCATTAATCACTACAAACAACCCTCAAAAATACAGAGGATATAAAGAAACAGCACAGGACAGAGACTGTCTCAATACACAGATGACAGCTTGTTGTTTACCTGGCACCCTAGGTCCTTGTTGTATCAGCCACTTCAGAGAGTAAGTGGCTTAGATTCTTGATGCAGTTGTACAAATCAGATTTTGTTTTGGTACTGTTTCTAGCTGAAAGCCTTTTCTTTATTCTAGTGGTAGAGACTTTCTTCCTATTAAATGCTTCAGTGGTGGATTTAAATATTTAGAGGATCCACATTACAGGAGAACTGTCTGAAAGCATCACAAAGAAAGCATTAGTTAAATCCATTAAGGATCTACTTAAGTGGAATTCCCTGCTGTTATCTACATGATAGCCGCATAAAATTATACTAGGCAAAGAAAATACTGGGGAAAATATTCCTCCTCACGTACTGTATCTGTGAAAAATCCAGTCTTGCTGAAGGATCCCTTTTTGATTGTCTTGATTTCAGCTCAGAATTGATATTCTTCACCTGAATTAGAGTAGGGGGACAATATGGCTTGGTTTCAGTTGTGCTTTTGCCTCTATCCTTTTCAAGTACACTCAGTTTAGACAAAATCTTTTGTTAGAGCAGAAGGTATGGAAACTCTTTTTGTTTTGGACACAGCACAAACCATCAAAGTTGTATTCATTGCGCAAGACACACCAGGAATACACAGAATCATTGTGTTGTATATTTTTAAATACAGGTAAGTGGTAGCGGTAGGAATAAGATGTTCTTTCTTCCAGCTTCTAGAAAAAGGCACCTGAACAATCTGAATTACAAAACTTACACCATCTTTCAGGTTGCTCTTGTTTTTACATAGGAGGAAAAGCTCGAACTCCATGAACTTGTTTTTCCATTCTCTGCAATCATGGGTTTGACACACGCCCAAGAAGGCAGTTATATTCCTCAGAATATTTCTATTCTTTATCAGTTATGTAACATTTCCTATTTTTGAATCCTCAGGAATCTCTGATACGATTTAGGCTTATGGATAAGATGAAGGCACTACAGAGAGTATATACAATGCATAAACATCCATACTGGTTGTAATATTTATATCCCTAATCTATCTGTAAATCAGCCTATAGTGTCTCCTATCACTGATTTTCTCTCTGGCCCCCATTTTGATTACATTTGATAAAACCCAAGAGAGAAAGCTCTGTTCTCCAGTCAGAGAAGCATAGAGTTATTCTATAGAGGCAGGGATTTTTAATTTCTAAGACATTAAACAAAATATTTCTTTTCTATTGGAGAGTGAGATACTAAGAAGTCTTGGTTCATCCATACATGCAGATGTACATATAGAGAAATACACAAAGCCAGTAAGCCTACTTTGTCTTCCCAATTAGACTGTACCTTAGAGGTCCAATGTAGAAGAGAAAAAACAGTTCAGCAAATCTGTTATTTCAGGGGTCAACTGCCTACAGAAGGGAAGGAACAGCACATGGGAAGTTTGCCAATGGCACAAAACAGACACAGAAGTGCGAGCCCTGGTGATTTGAGAGAAGTGCCCTTGTTAAGCAGTGGCTCCTGGCTTCAGAAGTCTGGACGCTGGAAAGGCTGCCATGTCCTGGGAGGGAAGATACTATCATTCGGTGACCAGAAACCACAAGCCACTGTGAGCAACAGCGTGCTCGCAACATGTACAACATTCCTGTCCACACACAGAGCTACTGCACTAGGATAAAGTCTGGTGTCAGGTGTTATGGCAAACCCAAGGCATTAAAAAATCAGAAGTCAGACCCTTTCCTCAGACCAGTATTATCCTAACTATGGGACTGAAAAACAACGTCTGCTGGGTCTTCTAGCACTACATCCATTGAGGAATATACTTCAGTAGTGTTTCTAACCTTGTCACCACACACGGAAACTTACTTAAAAAAAAAAAAAAAGAAAAAAAAAGAAAACACAAAACCAAAATTTAATTTATCAAAAGAGTGTAGAACATCAGGTTCCTACAAAAGCATCACTTGTCAAGACTGTGATCATAACTTTACAACTAACTTCATACAACACTGGCAACACAGGACAACACTGCCCTGTGGTGCAGCAGTATCATGACTTCCTTCATTGCCTTCTCCAGAGACTTGCATGAGGAAACAAGCAAGGGCCAGCGAATGGGGAATGGAACAAAGCTACACCATGGTGCTCCACACCTTGCGGGAAAAAGGTTGCATTTTTGCAGAGCCACACAATATTCTGAGAACTCTTTACTATAGATTAATAAAAGGGTCTTGCTGTATATCTACAAATTCAGCATTCAAGGTGATAAAACCTTTAATGACTTTCTACTGGTATTTGTAACCCTTTGAAAATGTAACTTCTGTGCTCTTTGTGCCCCAAATAAAAAAGGTAAGTCTTTTGCTGTTTTCTCCATTTATAGTCCTTTCAGAGTAACTGTGTGAGTTATAATAATTCCTACTCCTACAAGCACTTCTCTGCAGACAATAGGTTTGCCAAGGCCCACGACGTGGAACTTAAATGGCCTGTCTTTCAGAAAAGCACTTCTGAGTAGAATAAAGACGTGTATGTTACAGGTCCAAAGGAAAACATGGCCCAAAAATAAACCCAAACCAGGAAGCCAGTATTACCAGATCACCAGGGGGCATTAGGCACCACACCTTCCCGCCGCACCAGTGGCACAGGCTGCTGCGCAGCGGCAGATGATCTGGCACAACACATGCAAACTATGGAAAGAAGACAAACATCTAGCACCCATGAAGTGCTTTAGCTTTATATTTAGCCTAATGACAGCAGGACAGGTAGGGACTAGAGTGCGACGGACGCGGGCAAAGGGGCAAGTCCCATACGGAAGCTCCTCCTCCCTCCTCCCGAAGCCCGTGGTGCACGACATGGCTGCCGCTCCCGACAGGCAGCGCGGCCGGTTCCTTCGTCGGGCACGGGGCGCCACAGGGCCCCTCAGGCTGGCGGCCACAAGATGGCGCTGGGCCTAGCGGCGCCGTGGAGAGGTCGCATGCCCGATCAGCTCCTGTAGCAGGCACGGTAGTTGTTTCGGTTAATTTATTGCTTTTATAAAGTGTTCTGGGCTCATTATAAGAAGCATCAGATTCGGTGCAGTTCTACTGCTCTGGATTGAATAAAAGATACATGCTTATTTACCCACTAAGGATCTCATACAAACACTTACATATTAAGTGTATTATGACAGTCTGGGGTCTACATTTTTCACACTCCCCAAATCTTTGTGTTAAAATTACATGTTTTGTGCAGCAAATTTGCAACACATGAGTAGAAGTGATACTTGGTTGTGGTTTCAGCTCATCTATTCACTCACTTCCTCCCCCCCCTCCCCCCCCTTCATCCCCCTTCTCCTGGAGGGATGGGGAGGAAAATCAAAAGGATGTAACTCCCACGGGTTGAGATAAGAGCAGTCCAGTAACTAAGGTATAACACAAACTACTGCTGCTACCACCAATAATAATAATGATAAGGGAAGTAATGAGGGAAGAGAATACGACTGCTCACCACCTGCCAACTGATACCCAGCATGACCAAGCAGTGATCCAGCCCTTCCAGGTAGCTGCCCCCAATTTTATATAGTGGGAATGACAGGCTGTGGTATGGAATACCTCTTTGGTTAGTTTGGGTCAGGTGTTCTGTCTCTGCTTCCTCCTGGCTTCTCATCCTCCCTGGCAGAGCACAAAACTCAGAAAGTCTTTGGTCAGAGTAAACATTACTGAGCAGCAACTGAAAACATTGGTGTTATCAGTGCTGTTCTCAGGCTCAAAGTCAAAAACATAGCACTGCACCAGCTACTAAGAAGGAAAAAAATGACTGCTACTGCTGAACCCAGGACATACTTGAATTCACTATTTCAGCCATTGTGGCTTTTTCTTCTTTTCTTTTTAGTCTCTCTCTCATATGTCAGCAAAAGCAATTACAGCACTAGCCAAGCAGCGCTTTCATCTCTAATAGAGGCTTGTGAATGTCCCAAAACCCACATCCAGCCCTGCTGCCTCAGAGAGGGGCTGTGTTGTGCTTGCAGTCCATGGCAAAGTGAGCTCAGATTTGTGGTGCTCCTGGCTGGCAGCCACATCTTTATCCCCTGCCTGTGTCAGCCCAAACCCCCCAGACAGGGAAAGCCAGTACGTGCAAGTGGCTTAAGTGAGGACAGTGATTCACCACTCCTCAGGCTCTTGTTTCTACGTGTGCTCTTCTCCTTGAGGTGGTTGTGCAGTTTTGAACACCTCACGGAAAAAAAATATCACTTAAGCCTTCTCCAGGCTTCCCATGTGCCAGTGCCATCCTTTCTGGAGAGCAAAGCACGAACTTGGAGCAGAGGTTGTAATCTTTTCACCATTCCTCTGCTTCTCCCTGCCCAGAGGTGTGTCTGCACCTCCCACAGCTCTCGCACATTCTGCCCCATTGCCAGTCCTCCATGTTTTCCCAGAGGAATGAAACAAAGCACCACACAGTCCTGTGTGGGATGCCGGTGGTGCAGGTGAGACTAGTGGCTACAACCATGGGGGTCAGACACCCGGGCTGACAGTGGGATGGTTGAAGGAAGACTCAGAGCTGCAATGCTGCAAATAAGAACAAAAGCCCTGTGGAGGGAGAATAGCACCGTGAGGCATGAATGGTACAACACTGCAAAAAGGACAGAGACAAGAAGCAGCCGGAGCACTTTGCTTTCCAAAACCCCACATCTGTAGCTCCCCACATGCACTGCATTGCTTGAAAACTACAATCACCTCCAAAGTGTTTCTGAATACCCTGAAGTTCAGCTTGCATGTTGCTTAGTGAGGGGAAGGTCTGAAGTGGGAGGGGTGAAGATGCAGTGAAAGCTGTAGCATGCAACTACTCACCATTTCGACCAGGAGAATCTCTGCTAAAGCTTTAGAAGCAATGAAGGAGATAAACTGTGTCAGAGAACTTGAAGGCTTCAAGAAGTTTATTGGGACGGGGGAAAATACATGGAATATTGCAAAACTTTATAAAGGTGGAGTAAAGGTTGATCAGTGGCGATACCCTTCCAACATAGGTAGCGCCTAGACATAAACTGTGAAAAGCACTTTTGCACTTTTGAGCACCAGCTCAGTACTGAATCTGCATCTGCTAGGCTGATGCTAAAGCATGCGCATGTCCTAGGAACTCCCTGGAAATGGAGGCTGGGAGCACTGCTGAATAAAGAGTAACACCCATATTTTGCACAGGTAAAGCTTGAGAGTGGGTCACACAGTCTGATGAGGGATGGCTCATCTGGCCTACGCTTACAGACCAAAGTAGTGAGGTTTCCTCCTCATTCTCTGTTCCTGGATGTAGTGTTAACTGTTATCACCCTTCACCCTTTCCCCTAGGGTCTGTCTTGAGAGCTAGTTTACACCACAAAGAATTTTTCCAGTATAGCAGTAATTACTGAAACCATGGGGTCAGCGCAATTCATTCCAGTGCCATTTTTGCCAGTATTGTTAAACCTTTGCTTCAAATGACAGAAACTATTTCAGAAAAAGAACTTTTTTGTTACTTATTGTTTATTCTGACTTCTTTGAGCCTCATCTTTTCACACTCCTCCCTGACAAAACTATTTGGCCAACAGATTTAGCCTGAACTTCTGAAACTGTTTACACTCTCTCCCCTTATTAAATGCTGTCATGTGTAGTACCACAGAGCTGACAGTTGCCAAGGCCAGTTCCATGCCCTTTCTCTGGCAGCACCAACTAAATTGATTGGTTTAGGAATCACTGAGGAGAGTGCTTTGCTGCGAATACTAAAATCCAAAGCACTTTAGTGTGGATACAACTGTACTAGCAAAACAGTATTTTCTTCTAGTAGAATAAAACCATCTCTCATCAATGGCATAAAATATTATTGACAAAAATACAATTTCACTGGTACAACTGTGTCTCTACCAGAGGCTTGTGTTGACACAGCTACGCCTGTCAGGGCTGGCATCTCTTTACTGCTATGCTAGTAGATGTCAGTCCTGTAAACGTGATCTTGGTCTCTCAGAACACACGTTCACTGCTTTTCAGCTCACAGTGACAACTCCATCCCACAACTGCATTCAGTACAGTTACTCTTAAGACAGTAAATGCAAATGAAGATGCAAATACGTGTTGTAATTCAAATCAGTGAAACAACATCCTATTCTGCCATTGCTTCCTTAGAGCTACTTAATGCAGATTCATAAAATTTAAGGTCAGAGTATAGCTTTAGGTAATACAACCTAAGGTATAACACAGGTCAAGCAATTTTATGTAATTAACCCTCATGATTCATAGATGAGCAGGCATCTCCTAGAAACCATTTTAAGTCAAAGATATCGAGTAAAGAAATCATCATTTTCCTTAGTGGCTTGTAACATCTGCCTCACACTACTGAATACAGAGCCATAATAAGATTTTTTGACCCCTGTGATGTCCCATTCTATGTGTGTTTCTCTTCATGAAGTTCTTCTTCTCTCTGATCCTTTTGCTTGATCACTCTTCTACTCCTTCTAGCTGCATTATTCTAGGTAACACTTTCGCAGCAGCAGAGCTGCCATCACCCTTCTAGAGCAGCATAAGCCATTGCATTAAGATAACCTAACAACTTCTGGTGTCCTCTGCAGGGAGCATGAGAAAACCCTTGTGACAGAATCATGCTCAGTAGGTACTGTCATCTCTGTGAGCAGGGTTGAAATACTGTCAGCTGGTAGTGCATATTTTTTATTTTATGTTTTCTGGCAACCAAGTGTTTATACTGCACTGATCTCCATGCTCTGCAAAGGTAAAAAGTATGCCTGGGCAATAACAACTCTGCATTTGTTACGTCTGGGGATATTTCACATATATACATCTTAGTAAGTTTATTCCAGACTACAGACAGTAAAGCTTTTGACTGGTGTGTATTTGTAGGTACAAAGATACACGTCATACTAAATTCATATTATTAAAGCCTTTACAGGAGAATCAGCCAAGCAGAAGATGACAAGCTTAAAAAATATACCATTGTGATTACAGAAAACAAACAAAATTCCTCCTTACTTTCATTTTTTTTCTATCCCAAAATGTGTTTATGAGTAGCTGGGTTTAACTATTTCTATCTTCACTGAAGCAATCAAGAGAGGAATACCTTCATAGAGAAGCATGCATTTTTCACAGGTATAGCTAAACAGAACAGATTTGAACAAATTTCTAAGGATCCACTTCCATTATTAAAGAAGAGTCTGAATTTTTAGCTTTGCAAATAACCAGCTGAATAGCCTGTAACTTGATTTTTATTAACATCCAGTTGTCTGTGACATACCTCAAAGTTCAAGTGTCCCTATGTATAGTGTTTCTGAGTACTTGACATCAGACAGCTGGCAATTTTCTTAATATGATGTATAACAAGTGACTTTATTGTGGTAATTTAGGACAGACCCTGCAGAACATGTAAAAGAGTTTTTGTCTGGGAGCTGTTTCTCCAAATCTATCTGAGAAATGGCTTGCAGTCTTACTTATCTTCACAGGTGCTTGATGCCACTGATTTACAATTTTATATTGCAATTCTAACAGGTTAGCTGAAATAGAGCATACACGTATGAAGGACATTATTGAGTCCAATATCTAAAGTTCAAGAGAATGAGATAGTTCCCTTTCCCATTTAATCGTAAATGTTTCTTTAGTGGGCAATAAAGAAAAAGCAATGGCTTTATACAATCATCCCACAATGTTCTGAGATTCATTGCTAAGGAATAAGATTTGCTCAGAGAAAAAGGATTCTCTAATACAAGTAGATTTAACATCAGACTGAATAAAGGAACTCCTGAACTGGAAGAAGCAAAAAGGGAAGTCTAGCATGTTCCACCTTTATTGTATTTCTAGGTGAATCATGAATTTGTTTTACTGAAGAGTTAAGAAAAATATTCCAAATAATTAAGATCAGGGTTTTTTTCTGCAGTCTTTCAAGAAAATAGGATAGCCAAATATACAATATACTGAAAACAGAGTCAGATTACTTTTAAAGTTGGTACAAACATCACTCCAGGAACAGAGAACTTGAGTTCAGGTCTGGTTCATAAAAACTGCAGTTTTCACACCTGCCAACTCATGATCCCTCTCTTTCCAAAATGTACCTAGAAAGGCAATTCCCCTTAGCTGGGTAATGAGCTGGATTTATACATCTGCAACAGAACCCACCATACTCAAGAGGCTTGCATAGTGCTTTTAATGATTCCCTTTCCTGCCTAAGTAAAGTTAGCAATCAGTGTTTTAAACAGGATGAAACACTGAATGGGGTGAAGTTCACAATAGTGAACTTCAAAACAGACATAAAATAGAGATCACCTAATTCATCCATACTGAACCAACCTAATTAATCAGCAGGTCTCTTCAAATACATGGCTCCATTGGGCTGCACAAATAAGGTCCCTGTAAAAATGATATGCATTAAAACTAAATCAGCAAAGTGGTTAGTGTTGGCCTTAGTTTGCTCCTGCTGAACTTTAATTCTGTTACTGGTGCTTTGAAAATTCACATTCAGTGGGACCAGCCCTTCAAGAACAGCAAAAAATACGAGACAGTTTTGATGCTTTTACTTTATGTGGCCTTTCCCAGAACGAGCACAGTGCCTGGTTTCTAGCTGGTGAGAATCACCATGGATAGCGGTTCCCAAATTAGGCTCCTTTCTTCTTGAACATATGCATAGGAAGTTTACACCCAACACAGAATGGTGTGGCGATTTAAATTTAAATGTGGTTAAATGAAAATCACATTTGTCCAATCCTCTAGATGAGAAGAAAACAGCTGTAACATGGCAAAAAGATAGGCGCACAGTTAATTCTTTTATGAAGTCCACTGATAACACAAAATCAAGATTAGAAAAATTTTAATAGTATTTGTATGTTACTTTTTTAAAAAGAGGGAGAACCTGGCATTTTTCTGTTCATTTACAATTTTCCTAAAACCCACCAAGAGAGATAAAATATTAGGGGTGGTCTGTTTGGAATGAAAAAACAAATAGCAAAAGATTAATTAGTGTACAAAGTGAGCCTATTGTCAGTCCTTGAGTTTTTTCCTGCCTCTGACTACAGCATCTGGATTTGTTAATGCTCACATTGTTAAGTCTTTGTTAAATAACTAGAATATATTTTCGATTAATAAAATGGTTGTTCTAATTTTAATAAAATTTCTTCTTAAATTTAAGAAGAAACAGATGCTTTAAACAGACCACATGGTAGCTGCTCAGGTCTGTCACAAAGTTTCATGGCTTAACAGGAACAAGGACTACATGTCTGTAAGCATTTCCAGGATCAGGTCCTCAACTAGTAACACACAGAGGGTTTTTTTAGAGCTGTGTATTTTGAAGTAGTTCACATCCAGGATGTTTAAACCCTCTTCTCTTAGGTTAGTTTAGCTCTTAGCTTAGCTGAAGCAGGGAGCAAGTCACAGGGGATGTTGTTCTTGATAAATACTTTGCCTTCATAATGAAGATTTGATTGTGGTTTTGACAATCAGAAGTGTCATGGCAGAGAGGATGTGAAAGTGAAGTACCTGAATTGCAGTTGGTGATGATGTCCTTTTTGCTGAGGACAGGAGCTTAACTGACAGCTACTGCACCACTCCAGAGTGCAGCCTTCTGTGCTGGCTCCCGGGAGACAAAGCTGTGGCTTCCCCTCTCCAGCTGGTGTGTGGAGCATCTTCATCCAAGTTAACCTCTCCCTGTGAATCTAGACATCGCAGACATTTCAGCTGCCTCTTGTGCAAGGAGCATTGCCACCTTACACACTGAGGCAAGAACTGCCAGCTCACTTTTGCAATTTAGAAGCTCTGATGAACCACTGCATGAAACCAGCAGCCGTAAACAAGCCCGAGACTCCCGGAGATGTACATGCAGTTCAGCATATGCTTCATAAGCGTACATCCCCATGGCACAGTCATGGTAAAATGAATAAAAGATGGTAAACCCCATACCCTGTGCTTTTACTATGTTAAGCCAGACTCCCAAAACATGGATAAACTCTCTTCACTGACATACAACTGTCTCTATATCACCATGACCAATGTTTAGGACCTAAATGGATGGACTCCCTCAGTACATAAGAAGTTGTGCTTATCAAAAGAGGTTACTGCCACCTACCAGCTATTTATTGTCCCTCCGCTGGAGTCCGCTGTCTCCTTAGATCTGTTGGCTCACTTTATCCTAATCTTATTTGGGCAAATGGGTCTGAGCTAATGCAAACAGTTTAAATAGTAGTGTCTGGTAACCTGGTTCATTTAATCTGAAAAGGGCTGGGGAACACACACTAGCAGATGTAAGGAGCATTAATATGTGGTAGGGGTGATGCTGACAAACAATGAGGATGGTAACTTTCTTCACTGTCTCAGATGGGCTTTGGAAGAGAGTGCCTGTTTACAATCTTAGGACATACATTTCTTTTGGCAATAGCACTGGCTAAGCAGGGCCTATTTATCTCCCCCTGCCTTCAGACCTCTTTGGTCAAACAGTAAGAAGCGGGTAACGGCCTCATGCGCTCTGCCCCTTCTCTTTCCCCTTCCTGTTATGCCAGTATTACTGGTTGGGCCGTTGGGTGAGTCAGTGCAAGGATCTGGATAAAAATAAGTTTTCTTTTTCCCCCCTTGGGTTACCATGCAGCTGCATAGACTGTTGCATCAGCACCCGCAAGGTCCATGCCAGGTGCTTATGGCAGTCGCCGAGAGCTGCTGGAGCTGGCGCTGCAGCTGGAAGAAATGTTCAAGCAGTCATGGCATTCCTCCTTTGTGCTTCATTTCCTTGATGGTAAAGTGGGACTAACTGGACCTCTCAGTTTACAGGAGTGCTTAAAGGGTAAACGTATCAAAGCAACAGCTCTCAAACTAAGAAGCTGCCCCCTTGGGAAAGCACAGCATGTACCAGGTAGGGATGGAGAAGGCTCAAGAAAATTTCATCTGGCCTCTCCCACCTCTCTCCTCCCCTGCCCTCTTCCAGCCTTTGCAGTTCTTCCCTCTCTTCCCTGAGAGCATCCACTTTGTGTCCCCTACACAAAGGAACTGAAAGAAATTGGCACTGAGGTGAACTTTCCTGTAAATTGGAGGGTAAGACTTATTTGGAGAGAAAGCAACAATATGAATGATACTTATTAGTGATACAGTATGACTATGGTTCAGGAGGCTAAGGCAGCTGCAAGCTGGGCTGCAGGAATTTGGGGCTGCTCAGAGAACAAACATGCATGTACGTGTAAAAGGGTGGGGAATGAAGATAAGGTGGGGAAAAGAGGGAATTACAAACTATTACAGCAAAGGAGAAAGGCGGGGCTCTGGCTAAAAGACTCAGAGCTGCTGTATTACAGATTGTGGTCAAATACTACAGAAATGGGTCAGAAATAGAGTGCATTAGGTGAAATAATGTTCTTTTTCATCCTTGCAAATATTCAGAATTGCATATATGCTACAGTCATGGAAAAGAAATTCAGTTTGCAAAGGAAAGAAATTGTGCCATCTCCTATTAAAATCCATGTATTTCTGTCTGTACATAAAAATATCCCATGGACAAATTACTTTTCTTGGTGAAGACATGGAGGCCACAGTAATCAATTTAATTTACAATTAATTTATCAATCAAAACATTTGGTTACATTTAGCTATCAAAACCTTTATCAATTGCTGTTCCCAGAAGCAGCAATTATTAAATACTGTGGGCTATAAGTAATGTTTGCATTGAGATATATAAACTGTGTAACTATAGAGTGGAAAAAGTTTAGGGAAGAAAACTAGGGCTTTTGTTTGTTTGTTTTTTCTTGGAAGACCCAGCGTGTTTACAGCTACAGTACTGATCTCATTTATTTTATGAGTGCGAAAGCTGTGTATTGTCAGTTTGACTGTTTCTTCAACCCTGCATGCTACAACTGAGGATAGAAAGGACCTCCGACCAATGTGCAGCTAACAGCAAATATTTCTTTTGGTTTCCCATGTGTATCTTGCACATCAGGAAAGAAAAGATTTGTTAAAGGCAGGAGAATGGGAAAGAAACATTGGCAGAGAACCGTATGATTAATTTTCTACTGAATCTTTTCAAGTTTTGTAACTTATAAATGAACAGAACATAAATTAAAGATGCAAAGGAAGGCTGGCCTTTTCCTAAATTCCCCCAAAATGCAATGATGTTCCCAAACAATGCCACAGGATGCAGAAATATTAGTGTCATTCAGTTTAAAAGCTCAGATTTCACTGGTGGGTAAGCCCAGAAATCAACAACCTATTACTGCCAAGTGGAAGATTTTGTTTTGATTTAGAAAGTCAGTTGGGCTCCTATCTCACCGAAGTACAGACTCAAGAGCTGTTTTTCCTAGAGACCTCAGTCCACAGAAGCACTTAATCAGGGCTTAACTTTAAGGCAGTGAGTGATCTTATTGACTTCAGTGGATGATTCACATTTGTAAAATTGAGGTATTTAAACATTCTATTCAAGTGGTCTACATCCAGCAAGGGGAAAAAATTGCTGATGTTGCATTTCCATAATAAAATCGTGTAAGACATTCTTGAGATAGAGATGTGATGTTTTGAAATCCTTTTGTTTACGTGTTGCCAGAGGAAATTGATTAAATTGCTGGGGATTAGTGGCTGCTAAAGAATGGATTTTAATTAAAAGGTAGAATGTACCACTCTCTACATGTTTTAGGCCATGATATGTTGGTGTAAAATATGTTTTTTCAAAGTTCTTTATGACCAGCCTAAATAAAACCACTATGCTTACCTCCAAGCTTTACACCTAACAGAGCCTCACTTATCAGCTGGATATCTACTGTAATAGTTTACATATTACATTTGTGTCTGAAGTGTCAATATTACATAATAAAGAAAACACTACTATGTTATATTTATATGTTGACCACATAAGGGTTCTCTTAAAAGCAAAATCCCGTTACTATAGCACTGAACACCAAGCTAAAGCTCTGAGCTGGATGCTTACTTTTCTGTGATCTGATTTATGCTTTATTGAAATCAATTAAAAGATTTGCACTGACTTCAGAATGATTTTGATTGGATGTTTAACTAGTAAAAGAAGCGATAATTTAATAAAATCCCACATACTTCTCTCTTTTTCCTCATTAAATCTAATGCCAATGTACAAGAAGGAATTTGAGAATTACAGTGAATTCGACAACTGCTTCATCGAACTGCACAGTTGAATTCAAACATAAAGCATAGCAACAAAAAGCGGTGTTTGTTTGTACTTAAGGATTTTTCAGACTCTTGTGGTTACCCAGGTCAGATGCAACAGGCTCTTGAATCTCTGGATTTTTACCTCACCAAAAAAAAATAAAGATTTCTCCCAATACCTCTAAAATAACACCTCGGGGCTGTTACCATATTGGTTTGTTTTCTGTATCTTTCGCATTATTCTTCGTATGATTTAAGAGCCACTGCTCTAACCAAATGGAAGGATAGCTGCCGTATTGCTGGGAAAGCCACATTGCTGCCATGGGACCGAGCTACCCAAGGGCGGCCTACAGGATCTTTTCTGATGTTGTAGCCAATGGAGTAAACAAATTGCCAACAGTAAGTTTAGAAAACGATGATGCTTATCCTGGAAAGGGATCCCAGAGTCCCAGAGTTTAGAATTTGCTAGGAAAAAGGCAAAAGAAAGAAACTGTGCTTGGACAACATTGGTTTATAGAAAATAATTAAAGAAACAATGAAAATGGAACTGAAGTTGGAACCATGCACTTGCGATATCAAATACCAATGCAATCATTTTGAAGCAGATAATATGCATGGCAATTAGAGCTTTTTTACATTATATTATAATAAATTCATAATTCATGCATACAATGAGAGCTTTTGGAAAGGAGCATTTGAATTTAACAAACACTACCACTCATCATCTGAGCAAAGATGGCAAAAGGAATCTCAACATTATTTGCAATCTGAAAAAATTGAACCATGGTTGTTGCTTTGTGTTGTGCTTCCGTTGCACAGACTGCAGTGCCTTCTGTCTGCTTTAGGGTGTGGCATCTGCCATTGGGGAGGAAAAACCGGCATGTGTTGCCTTTTATAGCAGACTGATTTCATTGTGCTGAGGGCCTCTATTTTATAGCCTCTTACTTCCAATCTTGTAGCCGAGTTGCTGAAACAAATGGGAAGAAAGGAGTTAGTAGTATAAACTCTTCATTTAAAGCTTCATTCTTTTCTTCTTTCCCAGGGAAAACATTTCAAAGTAAATCTGCGTTAAACTTTGCAGGCTATTTTCCTAATCAGGACTTGCGGAGCATGTCAGGAAGTATTCCATCCACAGCCGGGGCGCTATCAGCACATCTTACCGGATTTTAGATATATTTATTTTTTGCTTGAATATAAATGTCTTGAAGTATAAATGTGTAATTGATTTTATATTTTATTTTAGAGTACACATGTAAATAAATACACTCCAGGAGACATCTATATTTATATTTGCATATGAAAGACTTCAAAAAATCAACTTATGTGGCTTAATGTGTATAATTAGCGTGCATTTGAATACAGAAAGGAAGAAAATCCAGGAGAAAATGTCAAAAAGGCTCACTAACAAAGATGTAGTATTCTCTTGGCAAAAGCTGATGAATGATTTGGCATGAATTCATCTCACTGTTCTGTTATTCTCTCTCCTACAAAGATGATATACCCCTTTCTAGCAGTTTGCATAGAACTGCAATTTGTTGTTGTTACAGGCTGTAATGACCCTTGGGTATGCACCTGATTCCCCCCAGTAGAATTACTCACCATTTTTTCTCCTGCTCTGTGTTTTTCTACTTGCCATATAACACTTTTGCACTTGCAAAGGGTACTAAAAAGAAAAAAACAAAAACAAAAACCACAAAAAACACAGAAATACAATTGTAACAGAAGTATTAGCAAGATGTGCTTGACAAGCACCAAGACTTTTCAAAACTTTTCATCATGGAAATAAGACTACTTCTGACTTTTCAAACAGAACTAAAATTAATAGACACCGAAATCACACTGTTCATATGTTTATCAATAATCTTTGCATGTAATGCAACATTATAGCATGAAGCTTCTGCTCTTAAATGCCTCCACAGTGGATTCAAAAAAGCCTACCTAATCATGACAGCATCTGTCTTGATAGGCTGCATTTTTCTACTATTATTATTGAATCTCAGATTTAAATTTCCATTTTGAAATTTGAAAACATGCTTGCCTTAACAGAGCACATAAATATATTCATTTAAAAGAGCATGGTTTAGAACTTTCCTATATTGAAAACATTTGCTAATATTCCAGTTTGCTATATTCATCGCCAAGTATGCTTTTATTAGTTGAAGGTAGCGTGCAACTATTACCGTTTCTTCTACTAGGGTATCATTTGTATTAAGATAGTTCTAAAAAACCCGTCCAACCATACTGTAAGATAGTTAAGAAATGTAGGTCAGCAGCAGCAGCTTTCCATTCGGAGCAAGAGTTACATGGATTACATATTTTGGGTTTTGTGCTACTACATTTTCATGAGTGTTTTGTGTGTACTAGAAATTATATTGTTTGGGGAAACAATTACGGCACGGAAAATTCCTCACTCTCCTTGATCAGCCTCTGTTGATCCGCAAATAAGTACACAGAACATATTGAAAACGGCCCTATATATAAAAGCATCATCAGTGCAAATGACCGTTAGAATCTGGAGACAGATGGACGACGTGGACAACTGCAAAGACACTACCGCTGCAGAATTTTAGGTTAAATTTTATATTTCGTGTGCAGACGGTTATAAATTTTATGGGAAGTGGAAAGTGGGGAGGACACCAAACTGGAGAGAAACCACCAAATTATTTTCCCGTGAGATGGCAAACTTTTCCCTGCCCTCGGAGCACAACGAGGCGCCTTCCCACCACGACACATGGGAGACTGGGGCAACGTGTGCTGCCCGTAAGTTTGGCGGGTCCGCCTCCTCCAGCACACCTGGACGAGGGACACCGCGTTAGCGGGCGCCCCGTCGCTTCCGTCCCGCCGCAGCGGCCCCGCTAGGCAGCGCCGCAGGCGGCACCCCCGGCTACTGCTCCCCCGACACGCCAGGGCCCGTCGGGACCCTTCTCCTCCGAGCAGCCCCAACACGAGCTGGCCCTGCGGCTGCTCCCTCCGACGGGCCTGCTGGGCACGCACACTAAGCGGGACCCGGCCGGAGGCAGCGGCGAGACCGCGCTCCCCCCGCCCCGCAGTCCGCCGCGCTCCTGGCGGCGAGCGGGAGCGGGAGCCGGCGCCGCGCGGAGTCCAGTCCGCGTTTTGCGAGTGCGCGGGCGCGCTCGGGGCGGAGGGGGCGATGTCTGCCGGCGCTGGCTCGCTCGCTCGCTCGCTCCCTCATGCCATGCTGGGCCAGCGCGGCTCCGCCAGACGAGTGTTCACCCATATCCGGGTTGGGGAGGAAAGGAGGGGGGAAAGGAGGGGGGGGGGGGGGGAGAAAAGGGAAAAAAGTTTCATTTAACCGTGAACAAAAAACTTTCAACATGAAATCACACAGCGGGAACAGGCTCGGACCGTAAGGCGTTCTTACCATTTCTAATCTCAAATCACGGACTCGGGGAGGGAAATTTCTGTAACTCGGTGCGTGCGGAGCGGTCCGCAGGGGATACTCTTGGCTCAGTCAAGCCAGCCCCGACCACTTCTCTATCTGCCCCTCTGCGCTCCCTCCCCCACCTCTGCTCGCACCCCCCCTCCCCTTCTGGGGGTGAGGGTCGATAGTTTCTTTTTTTGTTGGTTTTTTTTTGTTTGTTTGCTTTAGCAGTTAGTATTATCAGCACTAATTTCTCCGGACTCGCAATGTTGCGATGATCATGGCCGCGCAGGTCGCAGCGGCTCCGGCTGGTGCGAACAACAAGGGCAAAGCCCCTAGCCTGCCGGGCGGCCTGGGCCCGGATCAGGGCCCGGGGGTGGCCGGGGTCGCCGCTACTGCCGCTCCCGGGCCGGGCCCCGCGCTGGGGGTCGGTGAAGGGAGTCCGGCCGGCGGCAGCGTGAATAATTTAGATCACCATCTCCTCCACCACCACAGCGAGCCGCTGAACATGGCCAATAACGCGGCTCCCGCCGCTGCCGCCGGTAACGACAACAGCGGCGGCGGCGGCAGCTCCTCCTCAGAGCCGGCTCTGAAGGAAGGTGGAAGCTCCTCGGGGTTATCTTCATCTTCTTCGTCTTCTTCCTCCTCCTCCAACCCGGGCTCGGCTATGGAGACGGGGCTGCTCCCCAACCACAAGCTGAAGAGCGTCGGAGGCGATCACCCCGCCGCGCCGCCCCACCACCACCACCATGCCCACCACCCGCATCACCATGCCCACCACCACCATGCCCACCACCCGCACCACCACCACCACCATGCACTACAGCAGCAGCTAAATCAATTCCCGCCGCCGCCGCCGCAGCAGCCGCCGCCTCAGCACCATCCCGTGCAGAATAACAACAGCAGCCTCGGCGGCGGCAGCGGCAGCAACAACAACGGCGGTGGCGGTGGCGGCGCTGCTCAGCCCAGTGCAGACATGGAGCAGCAGCAACATGGAGGAAAAGACAGTGTTTTGGGCGCTCAGGCCGAGCCCCCCCAGCAGCAGCAGCAAATGCTGAATAAAGGCGCCGACGAGGAGGAGATGCCTGGCAAGATGGGCGAGCCCATCGGCGGCCGCTACGATCACCCCGGCTTGGGACCCCTGGGCGGACAGCAGCAGCCCCAGCAGCCGCCCCCGAGCGCTGGGAGCGGCGGAGA
>JASSUY010027572.1:0-25684 GCA_032466535.1 Forpus xanthops | reverse complement strand
AAAAAAAAAAAAAACAAAAAAAAAAAAAAAAAAAAAAAAAACAAAAAAAACAAAAACAAACTGAAAAAAAAACCGAGAAGGTTGTCTAAGATATTTTGTAGAGGAAATACTATATGTTGAATAACACTGAAAAGAAGTTAGATGTAGAAAATACTTTAGTAATATGGGCGTATTTTCTACTCAGTAAAAAAAGATAAAGCACAGTCTGGAAATGATAGCTTAGTCTAAAATATGTCCTTTCTGTGTGTGCATAGAAACAATTTATTATTCATATAAAATGGTAGGAGAAAAACCTGTCAGTCGTGCTTTCAGTGTGAAAGCAAAATGTCTGCTCACTTATAACAGGAAGCATCATGATTAACAATTCACACAGAAACTTAGAGATTCTCAAATTTAAAACACCTGAGCATGACTTCAAAGGCAAATATAATTGCTTTTTATACACCAGCATATATTGGAAAATACTGAGGAGAGTCCACCTATTTTTTAGGGATTACAAAAATGTCTAGTGATTCCATAAGCAATGTTTTTTTGGGTGAACTGTCATGTCTCACCCTTCCCACTGTTTATCATAGCTTAGACAAACCTCCAGTTCAAAAAAAGGCTTTAATGTGTTTTAGTTGTCTTTAACGAGACAAGAATTCTTGGTGACTTTTTTTTTCTCTTTCTATAAATATATGCAGGACTTTTTTCCAAACCTACGGAGCAAGGAAAAAGTTAGAATATCAGTTTTACTCTGTTCTGCTATGTTGCTGATAGCTCATGCAACCTCAGTCCCACTGATGACCCATGCAACCTCAGTCCCACTGATGACCCTCATTTCTAAGAAGAGCTGCAGTTACTTTCTTCTTCCCAGAGGTGAATATGCCACTTCTTTTATAAATACAAAATGGGAGGGAATCATGTGGTGATTGTTGTAAATCACAAAAATTTAATACAAAGGCTGCTTTTGAAAGCTGTTTGAGAGCTGTTGTCTTAAATTAGTACTTTTACACACCAATAGCAATAATGTACACATTCAAAGCTTTGAATTGTTCTTAATTAAAAAAATAAAGTAAAAGTAAAACATTCATCTAAAGATACTATAATAAAATGGCATTGTCTCACTTTGAAATGGCATTGAGGATAATATTTTATGTACTTTGTAGAAAAAAGAAAAGGTGTAAATTCTCAACAAGCTTGAGTTTTCCTTTTTGGCAAAAAGAATTTCTGCTGATTTCTTAAGCCAACCCTGATAGCTATTGCAAGGAGAATAAAAGATGCAGGCAGTGGTTTTCAGATTGACAGAAGCAATTGACTACAGCAGGAAGAAATATAAATGATACCTATGTGAGGAAAGTGAAGAGAGTGTTGATGCAATTATTGTTTCAACAAATGAAATGGACTGTGATAATAATTTTATATTCTGAGAACATAAAGCAAGAGAGGAAGAAAATAAAGAAACAAAGTTTAACCAAGAAAATGTAATATAGAAATTTGCTGCAGATGTAACACAGCTTCTATGGGATTCCAGTGGGAGTTAAACACAGTAAAGCAAAGGTTACTATCATAACTCAAAAGCCAACTTCTGCCAATTAAAGAGAAAAGGTTTAAGGCCAGTGTTTGATATCCTTGCCAAGGATATCTCCAAAGAGGCTGACCCAACTGAAGCTTCTGGTATATTTTTCTGTGAGGAAATTAAATGGCAGAAACTGCATCAGAAAATGAATGTGCATGAATGTGAGGCATTCTCAAGAGCGGACCATGTGATGATGTCACCGAATCAAGCACACTTACTAAAAATTGATGGCATCCTAACTCCAGCCCCAGTGGTTGAATGAGCCATATACAAGGCTCCCAAGCCATTGTGCAGCCAAAATATTTTCCCACATCCCAGTTCTCTTTGAAGCCCATACTTTGCTCCAGCAGATTCTTTCTATCCTTTCTACAACTGCAGCCTTCTGGTCTTTGTTGAGGACAGAAAATGCAAAGTAGCATTAGCACAAGAGATAACAAACCCTAGGACTGAGGTTGTCTTGGCTTGAGCTGGGATTAGTTTATTTAAACTGTTATCAGTTATCTAGCACCTAAGTAACCACTTCTTAAATTGTTTTTTAGGTTTAATTTATTCTTCTGCAATGGTGTGGTTAACACTCATTGTTAATGGCAATAGTCAGCAACTATTTTCTGTGGCATAAATCCTAGAATAAAATGTGCTGTAAAAGAACACCAACATAAGCAGATATCAGAGGTCCCCTACAGCAAACACAAATCACAGAAGTGCAGTCCTTCAAGTTAGGGACAACAAAAACAATTGAAAGAAATGGATAAGTGGCAAAAAAAATGAAAAGAAAGAGCACACATACATGTCAGGTTGGGAAACAAGAGAAAAATAACCCCAAGGAGGCAGCAGGACCAAGGGATCAATGCAACCAGTATCAAACCCCTCTGGCAAAGTGCTCATGAAAAATCCTACTCTGGAATTAATCTTCTAATGGCAGTGTAGGTGTCTGCTATGAGTCTGATCTTTTTAGAGTAATAGCATTCAGAACACTGTCCATCCAGAAAACATAGGCATTGACTACCGGATAAAATGGATTGCATTAGAGACACTGCTAACTATATAAACTAGATCTCCATTGAGTATTAAGTGGTAAGACTGGCTGCTGGTCCCTGTACCACAGAAGCTTACTTTTAGGCACAAGAATAGGATCCAAAAAAGGCCCCATCAGTCCATGCACAAGAACAGGAAAAGACATATTTAAATGGGATGTTTCATCTTGTTGATGGAGGAGGAAAATTACCAATAGTTGCTTTTGGGAGATAAAGCAGCCAGTAAGTTAGTGGAATGTGTATGAGGGCTACTGCTGCTGGAATATGTATTGCTTGCCTATGTAGGAATAAGCTGAAGTGCTGTTACACCATTGGATGGAGAAACGACAATTTGCACAGGCAGGGTTCATGTCTCTATAGCAAATGAGAAGCTCAGTTATTCATTTCTTCTGAACAGAATAAAATTCATAAGACTAAAGGCTGGAAAGAAATTTTAAGAGAAAAAAATGCTTTAGTCAGCCCTCCTGAATACTAAGAAAACTTCTTTGGCACTGGTTTGTGAAAACAGAACATTTTGTTCATATGCATCAGTAGAAATACATATGAAATTGCAAACCACTCAACTCTTCTTTCATTAAACTTATGGACACTATTTAGAAGATGACAATGAACACTGCAATGATCAAAAGCCTGACTTAATGCCAGTCTAATGAGTTGGTGCCTCCCAGGTAGGAGAAGTAACCATGCTCCTAACAGACTCACAGAAAAGAATTAAAGAAGGGGTAGAACACCTTTCTAAGAAGGATGAGAGGGGTGGATTTTTTTTCAAGTCCACATACTCAGTATATCTTACTGAATATTCTTGATTCCTGTCTGCACCAAAATGAGTCAAACAGCAGACACGTTATGAGGCTTAGATATCTTTCTCAGAATTGTATCAATTTTCTCCTTTGGAGAAACAGTCCCTGTATGTGAATTTTATCAAATAAAAGACGGACTCTGGAATTACACATAAGATGCTCTGGAGTCTATAATTCTGGATTGCAGCCTTTTATTTCCTGTCCATGGGATCATGCCAAGCCAACTGACTCTGCTTCACAAAGTGCAATGTCAAAGTTTATTGGCATTACCCTGCCATTCTCTCTCCTCTCACTACTCTTCCATTGAGGAACTGGTAGCACTCATTTGTGAAGCTTTAAAAAAAAGAGAGAAGAACTTTAAAAGGTCTTATCTAAGTTGTTCAGACTTTATTTACTTTTGTTTTAGGGAGGCATGGAGGAGGGAGAATGTGAAGAAGGACTGTTAGCCCTTTCTGCATTGTTTCATGTTTCATTCAGGGATGGCGTTGACTGCAGCCAAGCCAGCGCTTCTTTTCCTTTTTTTTTTTTTCCCCAGGCTCATATTACTCTGAACGATGGAAAAATAAAGATAGTGCTCTTCATAATTTTGATTACCCGCATAAGTTTCTTTTGTCATTTTTAACACCTAGATTCCACTGTTCAACAGAGGATATCATGCCACCTGTCTCTTTGAATACCTCTCTTCTGCAGCACTGTTTCAACAGTCCTTGATTCTAATCAGTTTTCAGCAGTATTCTCTCAAAGATTCTGGTATTCAGCTCCCAGATATGCCATGCTGCTGCTTTCTGAACCCATTTTCACAGGTATTTTGTTCATTGAGTACTGTAATGGACTAGCTTTTATACATTTACCAAGGTGCATGAACAGCGTTTGCTGCTTTTGTGTGTAAGCAAAGATAAATTGAAGTCAGACACAGTAACATAGTGAAAGAAAACACAGGAAGGTATTCAACAGAAGAAAATGCTGAACAGGGAGTCATTAAGAGATGTTTTTTGAAACAACAGTTTTCAACCATTTCCTGATTATCAAAACTGCAGTTACCCAAGAAGTTGAAACTGAATGGGCATGAAAGGCCCAGAAGATGGGCCAGAAAAGTACAAACCACAAGAAATCAAAATTGTTCCAGCCAACTTTCGCTTTGCAAACTGATTTTTTAACAAATTAAATACAAGAAATTTTTCACTCACACTCCTTGCCCCAAAATCGTTAGCTGCAAATTCCCTACCATTAACCTATGTAATTTCCATTTCAGGAGTGTTAGAAATGTTTCTGGAGAAGTTTTGTACCTTCAAATCAAAATAAATGAATGGAAAATTGCCTCTTTTATGGTGTTCTCTCTCTTTTTCCATGAGTATCATTTCAAGTTCAACAAACTGATAACATTCTCCAACCTGAAACTCTGGTTTCAAAAAAAAACTTTTCATGCCTAATAAATGAAAGAGTTTAATGAAGAGAAGTTAATCTGAAAACAAATGCTTAAATGTTTGTTACTCTGTATATGTATGCTGGTATCCAAGTAGACACAAGGCGTTTATTGAAATACCAGTTTCTATATTTATCTTATTTGTTTATCCCAAGCCTGTTCTTTTGAGGAAAGGAATCCTAAAGAAATACCTAACTCCTTGAGTTAGAGGTGGTCTTGTCATCTTGGTCAGCAGTTTAATTATTCCAATGAGACGGGGTTGTCTTGGATGGCTACACTCAAATATTTCTCTAGCCAGCTGACTAAAGGCTTTCAGTGCTCCTTCAACAGAATACTAGCACCAATACAGAGGACCATTTGCACCATGATGCAGTCCGCAAAGCCACACACTTTTCCTCTGCCTCAAATTTAAGAAGATTGCCTAGTGACAAGACCATATCAGCAGTGAATCAGCAGGAGAGTATCAGTTTTGTAAATTACTGTTATAAAGCAAAGCCTAAGATTGTTGTTACCATCCTATATTTTTAAGGTAAATGATGGTTCTGTTCAGATTCTTTTGCTGAATGACTATCTTAAGGGAGAGCATTCCTTTTAAACCACAAAGGTATGAGATGAAGCAACCGTTAAAATATTCCCATTTTGATGCTATTTTTCTTTTTCTTCTTTGCCTTTCTTTTGATTAAAAGTTTCATTGTTTTCAGAAACCAATAACGTTCCATTTTTCACAGAAAATAGGTTTTTAAGAAACTTGACATGAGAGAAAAAAGGATATTATTTCTAAGAAACCTGTTTCTATTGCAAAGTCCTAAAAGGAACCGTTCGTTCTGTAAGAAAGTACACAGAATGCCTATACTTAACAGAATGGAGTCTCATTTTCCCTTGGAGACTTGATTACATTGAATTTCCAGGCTGTACTCAGTGGTGGCCCCATACAGCAGCCAGATGCCACTGCACTCAAAGGGAGAAAATGGAAGGTAATTTTCACTATTCTTTCCACTTTGGAGATTTTTAATGCCATGTAACTAAGCCACTGCAAATAATCTTTTAAGAATTAAGAATTTAATTAAAGCCCTTACAAGAACTGTGTTAACCTATTATACCTCTAAATATAGAGTCAAAGCATTGAAATTGTATTACTCAGTCCTTTTCAAAGGTCATTTTTACCACAGAAGGCAAAAAAAGCAGCAGCACATGAATAAAGTGCTAAGTACTTCCTTCAAAGTGGATCCTGAAAGCACTCATCCTGTGCCAGGCATGAGCCTTTCCCAGTTGCACACCCTTTACATACACAGCCTATATAGTGCAATGACTGCTTTGATAATGGCTGCAGCTAGGGAAACTTACAACTATTTTAACATGCAAATTCAGGGGTTAATGGGGACTCATTTATGACAGAGGGCCATAGGCCCTTGGTTTGAAAGTGATCCCGTAACTGGTCCAACATTTGACATACCAGTCCAGATCTCCATGTCAGGCAATGATTCTGCATATAGCCAACTAATCCTAGGAGCCAGGTATGCAGAGATGTTTGCAGTATCTTGGATCTTATCCTGTTATATCTGCACACAAATGTTGTGCCTGATCAAGAACTTGTGGAAGTTAATTCATAACTAGATATTATCTGCTTTTCCAGTTCGTGACTTCTGCAGATACAGGCAGAGACAGCCAAACAAGTCTTTCTCAGGCTGTGGCTTATTTACAACCAGATCTGCTTATATACTCACTATCCACCCCTTGTAGTTTCATGTGGGTACAGGATTCACAGTCAGATGCAGCAGAAGACTTCTGGATTACATCTAATTCTGGCTATAGTGACCAGTTAGCAAAGAATGAGCTCTGAATTTACATCAGGGGATTTCTGTGGCATTAGCCATGTTTATGCATAACATATATATAAGCATCTTCACTCTCACCTAGAGTAAACTCACAAATGATGTTTTACATCACAAACAGCAGATATAATCTAAGTTCTGATTGCTGGATAAGCAGCATAAGAATTTTAATGATCAGGATATACAATACAAATTTTTTAACAAATAACCACTGCAATAGCATTTGAAATTCACAGACCTTCCCAGAGACTGCCAGCATATTTTTGTGCAATCATAAGCTTGATTCCACAAATTAAAAAAACTGTTGACTCATTTTGATTTTATTTATTGCTATTGTTACAATTATTAATCAGAGCTGAAGAGAAAGTGTATTTGAGGACACAGTAAAACACACCTAATGGGCCCGTTTGTTAAACTCAGTGATTAAAATGACAAAGAGCAGTGGAGTTGTGACACAGACCTTCAAAACAGCAATCATAATTCACTTCAGTGCCTCTAAGAGAGCTGTAATTTTTAGTGTTACAACTGGGACTTTTCACCCTAAAGCCTGAGACACCAGTCTTACACGTCAAAAAGGATTTCGCGTCTTTCTCAGCATCCTAAGTACAGTGTAACCACTAACTTGATACGGAATGAGCAAATGCAGTCCCTCAAGCATTCTTTCTTACACATTTATGGTTCCATGCTCCATCACTGCCTTGTCACTCCTGCATAACTAGTTTGGTGTTCTATTACATTAAAAACTTGTTGACTGTTACATCCTTTCTTATTTCTTATTTCATGGAATCATAGAATCATAAAATAATTATGATTGGAAAGGACCTTAAGGTCATGTAGTTCAAACACCCCTGCCAGGGGCAGGGGCATCTCCCACTAAACTGTGCCACCCAAGGCTATGTCCAACCCGGCCTTGAGCACTGCCAGTGATGGAGCACTCACAACTTCCCTGGGCAGCCCATTCCAGTGCCTCTCCATCCTTACAGTAAAGAATTTCTTCCTCATATCCAATCTAAACTTCCCCTGTTTAAATTTGAACCCATTCCCCCTTGTCCTGTCAGTGCAGTGCCTAATGAAGAGTTCCTCCCCAGTATCTTTATAGGCCCCCTTCATATACTGGAAGGCTGCTCTGAGGTCTCCACACAGCCTTCTCTTCTCCAGGCTGAATAGCCCCAACCTTCTCAGCCTCTCTTCATAGGGGAGGTGCTCCAGTTCCCTGATTATCTTTGTGATCCAATTCTGTACTTCTTCTTCCTACAGTTCCATGTCCATTTGATGTTGAAAACACCAGAACTGTACACAATATTTCAAGTGAGGTCTCACAAGAACAGAGTAGAGGGGCAGGATCACCTCCTTTGACCTGCTGGTCACGCTCCTTTTGATGCAGGCCAGGATACATTTGGCTTTCTGGGCTGCAAGAGCACACTAAAGCCAGATCATGTTCATTTTCTCATCGACCAACACCCCCAAGTCCTTCTCCACAGGACTGCTCTGAATCTCTTCTCTACCCAACCTGGAGCTGTGCCTGGGATTGCTCCAACCCAGATGTAGGACCTTGCACTTGGCATGGGTAAACTTCATCAGGTTGGCATTAGCTCACCTTACAAGCATGCATGGGTTTCATCATATAATCTTGTGAGATGTTTTAACAATGCAGTGACAATTGGGGGAGGACATTTGCCTGCCATCTAAAAAGTGGTATCTGGAGTAAGTTTACAGCAATTTAAACATCAGCTACATCAGCAGTAATTCCTGTACATAGGTCAGAGCTGCGGTTGCCTTTTTTATCCATGCATACAAGTTAAGTCTCAGAGAAACTACAGTATTGTCAAAAATGTCCCCTGCCTTGCATCTGTTTAAGCAGCCAAGTCAATGTGGTTTGTGCATGTGCATGGTAATTATATCTTACATTTTCCATTTAAGTTATTGAAGTCATGCTTACTGGGGGGGGGGGGGGGAAATTCTGTGGGTTATTCTGCTCCAGTATGTGAAAACCCTGTGAAAACCATGATTGATGACATGGCTTCAAGGAATAAGCCTCAATGACATCTGCAGCACAGCTATGAGGTTACTAATAACCACAACCTGTGAATTGAGAAAGAAGCCCTTAAAAATGACTGCTGACAAACACAATGAAAGAGATTTATGGATTGCCTACTTCAAGAGTGCCCATCCCTTGTGGAATGAATAGCTTGTCTCATTCATTATGTTGCTGCAACATGAATGGTATTCTGCTTTGCTTTTGTTTTTTTTTTTTCATTTCCACTGAGTGGCCATCAGAAACTCCCTTCCAGGGAAAATAATAAACATGAATTATGCAGCCACTGAACTTTCAGAGATATTAACCCTTCATTCCCTTAATGTTTCAGGAAAACAGGATGTCTTAATTCCCAACAAAAAGTATATCAGCTTATCGACAGTAGATATTAGCAAACCTATTACATGGCTGTAAAGTGAATCCACATTTAAATCTAGTTATCTGCATTCTTTCTGCCTTTATTCCTGCCAAGTGTTTATACTAAATCAGTGAATGTTGATATGTCTCATGTTAAATATACTCAATCTCTACTCAATTCACAGTGACCAGGGTCCTCTCTTAAGTGTGCTATTGTCAAATGTAGTCAGGAATAGAGTATAAGACCATTGACTGAATACAGACAAGGACACAAAGGTTGCCATAAAATAAACATAGTAAAAATAAAGATATTAATGATAGAAAAGGCAAAGTGGGTCAAATGTTTAGAAAGGAAGAATCTCAGTTAACAAGCAAGGGTTATTTTCAGAACTACACAGGCCATGTAACCAGGAGGCCTGTATTGGCAGAACAGATTGCAGTCAATCTTAGCACTGTGAAACTATGACCTCCTATTTAATCTAGTGGATAACCATACAGCTGTAAACACTTAGCTGGAAATAGATATGCTTCATAGGGTTTCTCTGCTGGGACCATGCTATCCAGAGAAGAATATAGAAAGACAATTGCTGCATCTGCATATCCAGCAATTCCTAAGAGACCTATAGTTGACATTAAATGAAAAGGACCTTGTCCACCTCTGAAGACTTTTTGTGTCTAGGATCTTGGGCAGAGACAGAAGCTGTATGGAGGGAATGACAGGTAATGCAAAACTGCTGTGTTGATAATTTATGTGGCCAGCAACCTTCAAAACTACAGAAATGCTATGGATCTCAAGAGTGGTCAAAGAACTCTTGTTAGTTAATATGTGATTCTGTAAGTCAGTCCAGATCTCCATCTGGAGAATTTGCACTGCTATTCATCAGTGCAGCAGTGTGCGCCTGCACTGCTCTGTAGCATACTGTGTGTTATACTGCTGAAGTGTTTGCTTACTTCAGCAGAGCTCATATGCTGGGACAGAATATAAGGAGAAAACACCTTGATGCACATACCTAGCCTACAGAAATTTATGTGGATTAAATTTGCAAATATTGGAATCTTTCATTTCTGATGTTTAAGCACCATCATTTTTCCCCTAAAGATTATTTAGATAGCACTTGGGAGTCCAATATACCATGCACTTAATGGATTGTCATCATCAAAGAGATGAAAGGGTTACAGAAATATTTTAAATACTTATTTAAGCTTATTTAGGAAATCTCTAAATAAGTCATAACAGAATTAAATAATTGCATTTCCAAAAATCTCCCAATGAGAAAACTTGTGCATGGGAAGTATTACGAAGGGGTGAAAATTAAACTGGCAAGCAGCTGGAAGATGATGGTCTGCACTGTCGAAAGATGAGGAAATTAGTATATCTGGTGCATCACAGGCTTTATTAACAGAGCCTTCCTGTGGATGTAGACTGACTTTGGTTTATGCTGGAGAGATTTTTCTTAGCACTAAAGCCAATTAAATGTAACTATCTGTACTTAAAATGATAAATGGGCAATATTGGTGTTATACATTACTCAGAAGTTCATGACTAGATTCATTGTGTAGGCAAGGATGGTGTTGCCCCAGCTCCAAGTATTTTTATAGTGAATACATATTTTCTTCATCAGCATCTGCACTGTAGCCAGTGTACGTTCAGCACAAAAAAAAAAAAAAAAAAAAAAAAAGAAAAAGAAAAAACCACAACAAAACAAATGGTGTTGAATATTACTTTGTTCATTAACAAAATTTCCCTTTCCAAAAAATGGTTGCTCAGAATAAAATAGAATTAAATGTGTAACTGGCCAGCCTAAACAAGAGGTTCACTGTGTTCTGCTTTGCATGTTATTATATCAACATAAGCCTGCTGCAGAATTCAAAAGCTATTAGGCATTTCCCTTCCTGGACCAAAGTCTCCATACCTTTTGTAGTGCACTCTGAAAATATCACTGCTCCTGTACTGCTCGCTGCCACCTGCTAGTGGGAGACTGGCAGGTCCATCACTCTATGATCAGGAAGCTAAGCACATCTTAAAAGTCAGATGAGCTGCTGCTAACCCATATCGCAGACCTTTGAAACTATCACTGCAGATTTTTTGGGGAGCTGTGCAGACTGCAGTTACACCCTGTGCTCTCAGAGCAGTGCCCTAGCAGTTACAGAGGCAATAAGCAGACACACTGGGGAGGGGAGAAAAAGGGATGCAACAACTTCAGCAGGTGCTCCACTTTAAATGGGGAACATTAGCCCACAGAGAGTGCCTATTCAAACACTGGCACTCATTGCTGCATCTCTGTATTTCTGTATTCTGCTAAAATATGGTTTATTGTTAAAACAATATAGGCATGTCACAAATGACGATTGGCATACACATAATTGGCATACACAGAATTTTTCAAAGATAAAAGATAATGAGTCTGTAATAAAGTTAGTATTTAGCTTACCAAGCATCTGAAAGAGCTGTTATAGTCTTCTAAATTTTTATTTACTTGTCTCAGCAAACTCCATTTTAAAAATCCTCCTAATGTACTCATTACAGCCAGGGAACTAATAGTAATTGCAATCATAATAGCAATAGCAACAGCAGCAGCAATAGCAGCAGTAATAGAAATTGGCATAGCTATAGTGATAGCTGTAGTTACTAATAGGTAATAAAATAGTTACAAAATATAAAGATATATAAGACATATATAGTGTGTAAAGGCAGATATGGAGCTAGTTTTTTTTTTTTTTTTGTCTATTTAGTTTTATATTTTGCTTACAAATGTCTGTGGTTTTACTATTGTGATCTTGACAAAAAAAAAAAAACATCAAATGCTTGAAATCAATTTTATTGTTGAATCACATAAATCTCCTAAAATAAAAGTTTTTGTTTGTTTTTCTTATGCTGTTTTCCATATGAATTACCAATGGTAAAGAAGTGACTTTCTCCTCTCTACTGGCCAACATTAGCTTATGTGCAGAAAGAACCTGAGGGTAGTTTTCAGTTGAATAATTATATAATTCTCTTCATTTATATATATTTTCATCAACAGGATACAGAAGATCTCAACAAAAAATGTGTTATGAATTACCATTTAGTTATCTGGATCATACTACTCCCCATCTAGAACCTAAGTTATTTTAATTTTAGACAAAGCAACGAAGAAATGGATAGAGGAATGGTTTAATTTAACAGTTTTAATTTTTAATAATGTTAGTTTGTTGTTGTAGTTAACTGGGTCTAGTTAGATCTGTCATTCTCTAGCCACAGATTTACTTGAAGTGCTTATAAATCTGTAGACCTCTCTTCCTGTTAGTCAAGTGTGCTCAATCCTAGCTATCCTAGTCCATCATCCGTCTTAAAGCAAGTTCACCACCAGATCACGCCGTCTGGAAAGAATGTCAGAAGGTAGCAAGTCCAGAGCCTTCAAGTCAGATCATCTCTGGGATCAAAGCTGTGCGCTCAGTCAGGCCACGAAGCCCTCCAAAGATACAAATGGTACAATGCCCCTTGACAGCCTATTCCTGTACTTTGCTGTCTACATGATATAAAAGCTTTTCCTTACATCTTTCTGAATTTCTCCTGTTTCAATTTACAAACATTATCCTTTGTTCTTCTGCCATGAACCACTTCGAACAGCCTGGCACTATCTCCTTCATACCCTTCTGGTCGAGACTGGGAGGCTGCTGTTAGCCTCACACCAAAGACTTTTCCAGCGTAACAGAGCCCATATTCCCGGGCCTCTTGTCACAGAGCAAGCTCTTCTAATCCCACTATCTTTGTGGCTGTCTGCTGAGCTCCTTCCAGTTTTCCAGTTTTCCCATGTCTCCCTTGTACTGGGGTGCCCGCAGATGTGGCGACACCTCCCTTGCACAGCTGGGTGCAAGCCTGCTAACACATCTCAGTACATGGCTGGCCACCCCTCCTGAAGGGAGGTGCTCCTCTGGCACACTATGGGGGCTCTGCTCACAGGATTTTCTGCAGCACACAGTGGAGGCAGATACCCATGCCAACTTCAAACCAGTCTGCCCAGCTGGAGAGCAGAGCACCATTTGAGCTAATTTAATTTTCTTTGCCAGGAAAGTTGCTAAGAAGCAGGAGAAATCAATCAGAATGGATCCTCATACTGCTGTAGTCAGATGATTTCTGGTACCTGTAGTAGCTTGCTTAGAGTTAATTGGACTATATAGCACAATATAAGTGGCACTGTGGTCATCTCCTTTTATGAAGAAAGAAAGGTGTGACTATCATAGCTGTAGTTGTGGTAGTCTGAAGCCACTAAGCAGCAGGCTTCAGGCTGCTATCTTTGCATTAGAAATACAAAAGTCAAACTTAGCTATCTACCCATTTTCTTGAACATCTGATCTCAGCAACAGCCATCTTGAAGTGATTCAGAGCATTATCTACCATAAGATAGGGACATCCTCACACTCAATGTGTAGTACCCAGCACAGCATACATTGTATGCAGAGGCAGACATAAATGCTGGATTCTGCTTGATGCTATAACTCAGAATCACAAGCTTACAATGGTAGAAACTGCTTTTTTGTCCTCACTAAAAATTTTTTTTGTCCTAAATTATAAATGCGTGGGTTTTTTTTCCTCAAAAATGTACGTAAAAGCCTATAAAGGATATAAAGTAAAAACAGTACATGTGTCAGGCTGAAATGCAAAATGAGCAGCCAGGCAGTAATTTTATTAAGACTTCTTAAAAAAAGTATTACAATATTGAAAAGTGATTCTTCATAAATTCAGCTTTACTGGGGAAAGGAAAGAGGACAGGGGAAAGAAGAGTATATGCTCCAAAGGTGTGAAACTCTTGGATAGAAAAGAAAGATTATCTTGCCAATAAATATGCAGAGCAGATTCTCAAATACCTTCCTGACATTCAGGAGGAATATGAGAAGACCTGCGTCATTATCTAGCAGGCATACAGGTTGGTATGGTACATAAATAGTCATTTAGTGTATGTTTGCTCCAAAAAAAGACAACTTTTAATTTAGCACTAAAAAATCAATCAGGTCTTACGGAGCTCCTCTAAGATGCTCATGCATTAGAACTCTCAACCTGGCACCGACAGGTCAGTTTGGGTTGGTACACTGCTTCTTACATGTCTACCGGTAGATATTTAGGGGAAGGTTGTACGATTCATTCCTGGATATACCCTCTAGCCTTCTAATTTACAAAGATTTAGAGACATTCTGAGCTGGATAATGCCCCCAGACCATCATGTTTAATTGTTATAGGGTTGTATACAGGGCAGATTTTAGGGATTCTTCTCTCTTTCTTGTGCTTCTCTGCCTCACCTAGTACTTTACAAGTATTATAAACTGTTATTTTTTTATGTAAATAATAAAAGAGTAAATAAAATTAAATTGGATCAATAAGATATGTTTACATATGCTCTTGTTTAGTAGTACATCTACAGCAGTAAAACACTGCATCAGTGAATCACTTCTCAGTTTAGGAATTTTGGTGGAGTCCCATCTCCCACACTCTGACTAGAGTAGTCCCTGCCTGTTCCTTCAAACTCTGTCTTTGGCACCAGAATCCGATGCTAAATAATTAGTGTAGCAGATGTGAAAAATACTATTTTTCTGAAAGATTCAAAGGAGCTTTTCTTTTCTTTGGAACTCTGTCAAAATTGGTTTGGCCAACTTCAGATATTCTCCACCCAGCTCTGTTTAAGGCTGATAATTTTTGTCTCAGTAAATAAAGCAAAATCATCAATCATCCTATTAGGTCATGCAGGACAGCAGGATCTGAAGTGGTAAGCAACCAGTCACTCAGTCTGCTGCTATAGAGGTGCATCTGTTAGTGGGGAGTTGGATAAAGCCGCAGCAGGCTTCCCACTCTTTCTGATTCTTCCTTCTGCAATATACAAATAAGGATGCAGTATTGAAACGTGGAATGAAGTTATTAAATGGGCACCCCATATAGTTATAATTCATGCTATAAGCAGTATTACAATTACCTGGGCAGCTAAATACAGTAACCATTATGGTGCATATGGTGGCAGAATTAACCCCTTTTTGGTTATACTTCAAGTTCACAAATTCTGAGTGATCACATAAACATAAGCAAGGGACAGCAAACTGGGTGCTTTGGGGGATATTGTACCTGTTCAGGACCAGAAAGGAAGTTTCATGGAAATTAGAGCCATATTATAGTGATAAAAGTCACCCAGGTTCCATGCAAGAGCTATCCCAGTGATGCTTAGGCTCCAAATAGGTCCCAGCCACAGTATCTTGCTCACTTTCTGGGGAAGGATCAGCCACCTCAGGTGCTTGGGCAAACAGATTGTCTTCGCTGGGCATATTCTGAGACCTTACACATACCATGTCATGGGAAACCTGTATAGTCATCATATCTAATACATCCTGGAAACAGGAGCTGAGGAGATGCTGTTGAGGGTCTTCATGGAAAGTGAGAGTCAAGTGAAAGTGATAGAGACCACTCCTGAGTAGCTCAACAAAGATCAGTACAAACCATCCTGTCTCAGTGAACAAAGAGAAAGCTCAAATACCCTCATTTCAGTGCTCAACTGCTCTCCCACCCAAGAACATGCCCTCAGGAGCTGGCATAAAGCAGGGCTCTGACACCATGCTTACTGCATGCCAACACACAGACCAGAAAGAATAGACAACTGGTGGGGATTCCTCAGTGGCCATTGTGGCTCTTACTCTGAGCCCACCTGCCATAGATCTCCCTCTTGTCTGCCCAAACAACAGTGGTACCTACCCTGAGTGCCTTCCAAGATGATTAATTCCTAAAAACTTGGCATACATCTCTCACCAATCTTTGTCTGGGTTTCACCTTCTGCCTAACCCTCAGTCATGAAGTGCTGAAATCGATTCCATCTCGTGTCCTAAGCTGGCCAGGCAATCTGGAACAGGTAAGTTTTCCTTTAAAGACAATCTCCAGCAATCAGTTTCCACTCTAAATGCTCATCTCCTTCTCTTCTTGCTCACTTGCACACACAGTGGTTGATGAACCTGGCAGCTTTCCCAACAGTTTCAAACTTGTGAATTATTGATTTGTCTTTGGCTGAGGCTTGTAAGCCACCTTTCCAACAACTTTTGTATTATCTCCATGTCAGTGAGCACATTTTTTAGCAATCTCAAGCTTATTGTGGCAAATCTTGTCCCCAAATGCAGTAGAGTCTTTTCTCAGAAAAAATTCTTTCAAGAAATTCTCTGCTTCCCTGTGCCCATCAGCTCTCTAGCACAGTCTTATTCCTTGAGCTATAGCTTGCTGGACTAAACATCATGGATCACCCCAGCTCTGAAACTATAAATACGCTATACATGTAAATATGTATAGCATATTGTATATAAATACATAAATATCCTAGTGATGAAATTGAAGATGACTGCCAATGGAGGGTGAATTCTAACCAAGGCATTCTTGAATGGACACTTCATATGTGTCCTGATACAGACCTCCTTCAAATGCACAGCAGCAACTCCTCCTGGGTTGTTTTTCATTAAAGTAGATGGCTCAAAGAGCAAAGATTCATCACCATCATCCCTATAGGAAGTCAAGGATTATATTGGTTATCCTGGTCACATAATTTTGACTGGGATGAAGGAGGGATAAGACATTAGTCCTCTACAGCATTCTATCGCATTTTTCTCAAAATGACATTTCATTCTGAAGTTTGTATAAACATTTCCTTTTGAGCTTACACTGGTTTAAATCTGGTCCAAGAGAAAAGGTTTTCTTACTGTGTTTTCACCCAAAGCTTTAAAATAATTTTATCACATGGCACCTCTCCAGCCCAAGCAGTCTGGCTAGCACACCAGAGATCTGCCCCACTGAAAAAAGTAACATATTAGCTATGATATCCGGTAGCAGTGAGCAAGAGCTCTACTCCCAGAAGTAGCATAATCCTCTAAAACCTCAAGGTCCAGACAGCTTCCAGTCACCATGAGCATTCAGGCACGTTGATCAGTTCTGTTTCATCAGAAATCGTTTCATCTTATTTGTCATCAGGAAATGGCTTCCACAGATGTTGCATCCAGCAGGTAGCTAATAGAGAATGGGTGAATAACCCTCTGTATTATCACTCATGTCATCATTGTTTTACAGAAGACACATTTTTCTCCATTCATACTGCTGTAACTTGCAAAACATCCAGGGATACATTTTGAATCTCTTCCTTTGCTGATAAAATGCAAACCATTTTTCTTTCCTGTGTATGCATACATGGCTATTTATTACTGCTTCATGTACCCATCAGCAAAAACATTCTTGCTGTTTCATCAGTAAGAAAGCCTTAAACGATTTATAGATCATACGCTCTTCTATGAGAAATGCGCATTATGCAGTCAATAGAGCCTTCAGCTACTTCCATCAGTAACTTTTTCCCAACCAGTCTCTGGGATGCTTATCTACACTTCCATTACCCAAAGATGACATTAATGCCGTTCAGTACTGACTGGTCTACCTGATAAAGCTAAGCATAAACCCCAGATGATGCAGAACATGAGCAACAGTTTTCAGAACAAAAGCAAAAGCCAGGAGCACACATCACCTCCCTAGAAAGAGCTGCATTTGGCTGCCAAATATATGAATCTTAAATTTGTTATGTTTAATATGCTGCATAAAATTTTACAAGATTTCATTACGGTCTATTTTTGTGATTTCTGTCCTGTCAGCCTTGCCGCTCACTCTCCCCCTCCTTCCTCCCCCTCCCTTCCCCCCTGCTCCTGGAGAGATGGAGAGAAGAATTGAAAGAATGTAACTCCCACGGCTTAAGACAAAAACAGCTGAGCAACTAAGGTATAACACACACCACTGCTGCTACCACCAATAACAATAATGATAAGGGAAATAACAAGGGAAGAGAATACAACTGCTCACCACCCACCAGCCGATACCCAGCCTGACCCTTGCAGTGATCTAACCCTTCCAGGTAACTGCCCCCACTATATATAGTGGGCATGTTGTGCTGTGGTATGGAATACCTCTTTGGTCAGTTTGGGTCAGGTGTCCTGTCTCTGCTTTATTCTGACTTCCCCTCCTCCCTGGCAGAGCATGAGGCTCAGAAAGTCCTTGGCCAGAGTAAAAAGGAAAACAAATTAAAAAATCCCACTAAGAGACAAATATTGTGTATCAGTAATAATTACCAGAACTTTTTGTCATTTTCAAATGTAAAAGTGAGATCTTTTGAAATAGCATTTTTACTTTTTGTATTGACATACAGTTTTTGAAAGGGAGGTTAGAAATATCAAAAATCATCCAAAACAAGCAAAAAAAATTTTCATTTTCAAGTGAATTATTTGAATGTTTTCAGTTCTTTCATTTTCTTACATTTCTAATAATCCTAACAACCTTGCCTTCTCCTTTTACCCTCTTCTTCAGAGTCAGCAAATTAATCATTAAATTCATATCTTGTCCATCTCTACTTGGCACCATAAAGACATTCAAGGTATTATAACACTGGTCTAAACTTTTGGTGATAATAAAAGTGAAATGACTATGAAATACTGGCATTACCTTCAATTTGCCACAAGAGATGAAGAGCCATTCACTCAGAACCACTGTTATAAGCTATCTGACAATTGAAGCTATTGTATTGCATGGTCTACACCCCTCCTACATAAAACTCGTTCACTTAATTTGAAATCCTACAATCCTTTGCAATTCCATTTCTCCTTTCAATTATTTGACTTGTTCATTTTCCTGAGTACCCACCTGATATTCCACAGGGACTGCCCATATACATTCAACTGGTTTCAGGTTTTCTTTCTTTTTTTTTTCCCTTTTATGCAATCTTTGCTCTTGTTTGAAAGCAAGTAATTTTCGTTAAACCTCTGTTCCTTCCAGTGTTTCCTTCATCTTAAATCCTTCTTATCTGGTTTTCTATTTATTTACCACTGGTTTTGCTTCATATAAAAATTCCTTGAACTGTCTTTCTTTCAAATAACATAAAAAAAACTATGCAGATTTGCTTGTCTTTTTCCTTCTTCCCTTACTGGCAGATATTTCTCTTACCTGCTTTGCACAATCTGTTGCTGTGTATTTGTAACCAAAATTCAAGTAACACTGTCTACAACATCATGGACTCTGAAGATCCTGAAGAAAGCTGGTCAGCGTGCAGCAGCGGTCAAGTAAGCAAATGACAAGTGAAGATGCAGTAAAAGTGACTACAGAATAACACTGCCTTGATTTCTGTATGTGCTGAGAAATTTTTGCTCACACTGGACTTTGCCAAGAGGAGCAAGACGTTGACACTTCTGCAAACCACCCTCCTTTAAACCACATGCTTCTGCTGTGCCCAGCACTGGCTGGGCAGAGAGGAGACCCAGTCACTCATAGTAGAAAGAAATGCCCAACCTCAAGTGTTCTGTCTCTGTGTTTTCAGGATGTTCTCAGCCTGCTTCAGGTTGCTGTTTTGGGAACTGCCATGCTGTCTTTATAAGCAGAACAGCAACAGAAAAATGCCCCTAGCAGTATGAGGAAAAAAGTTATAGTTCCCACAGAGACTAAGTGCCCAGGAAAGACAAACTTGTTACCAGCCTACTCGTCCTTCTGGATAAATCTCACCTTTGAACTGAAGTCTCCCAGCATCATGGTTTAAGTCTAGCTGGTAACTCAGTACCATGCAACCATTCACTCACTCCCCTCACTTCTTCCCCCTACTCCTGGAGGGATGGGGAGGAGAATCGAAAGAATGTAGCTCCCACAGCTTGAAATAAAAACAGTCCAGTTAATAAGGTATAACACAAACCACTGCTGCTACCACCAATAACAATAATGATAAGGGAAAAAACAAGGGAAGAGAATACAACTGCTCACGACCCACCAACTGATACCCAGCCTGACCCATGCAGTGATCTAACCCTTCCAGGTAACTGCCCTCACTTTATATAGTGGGCATGATGTGCTGTGGTATGGAATACCTCTTTGGTCAGTTTGGGTCAGGTCTCCTGTCTCGGCTTTATCCTGACTTCCCCTCCTCCCTGGCAGAGCATGAGGCTCAGAAAGTCACTTGGTCAGAGTAAACATTACTGAGCAGCAACTAAACCCATAGGTGTTATCAGCGCTGTTCCCACACTGAAAGTCAAAAAACAAAGCACTGCACCAGCTACTAAGAAGGAGAAAAATGACTGCTACTGCTGAACTCAAGACACCCAGTATCATAAGAGCTGTGATTTTTCCCATAGTGGGACTATAGATCTTCCAGCTTCCTAGAAACAATTCTGCAGCTGCCCATAGCTCAGTCATCTTTCAGGTTCAGTTCTCACATATTCCAGTTCATCTGTCCTCCTGTTCTGAGCCCGTAAGTTTTGAGTGCCTTCTGTCAGCACATTTCAAGATGCACTAACTTAAAATGAGACAAACTGGTGTTAGCATAATTCACCTGGCTGACATATGTCAAGGGAAGCATGGCATGTTCACATATGACTTTTTTTATAAAGTATTACCTGTCATGTGATATAGTCATAAGTTACCTCCTAGCCTAAAAGCCCAAAGCATGCTAAAATAATTCTCAGTTTTCTAAAAGAGCATAGCAGCAATATTCCCACGAAGGAAAGTGAAAGGATCTTGCCTTAAAAATACTATTTTCTTATTTCTTTCTGCTTACCAGAAGCAAATATTCAATTGTTTAAGGTAACAAGAATGATAAGCAAGACATATTAGTACCCTGCAGCACTGGCCCTGAAAGCCTTGCCAATCATACCAAAGGTAGACTGGTTTGCTTAGCTTTGTGGGGCTTTTGGGGGGGATTTTTTTTTGGTTTTTTTTTTTTTTTTGTATAAGAAAGGTAGCAAATTTGATATTGTAAATACTGATTTTTTTTTTAAATTATAGTTAATAATTTAGATCCACTTATGTCAATTTGTTTCTGAATTTTCTTATTCAAATTGTTGAGAGAAGGAGAACACAAGTCTTGAAAAAGGGATTGCAGTGGCTCTGAGAAGGTATTATTTTGGGTTTCAAACAAGTCTCAAACACAAACACATACCTTCCCAAGCTCCTGTGCAGACTATTAAATACTTCGTATAGGAAGACTGGAGTAAATCGGCCCGAATTACCAGATTCTTATGGAGTACTTCATAGTCAGATAGGACCAAAGCAAGGGCAGTCCAAGAGTTATGAAGCTCAGCCAGGAGTGAAAAAGCCAACTTTGTGATTGGAATTAGCAGTTAATTACTGCCCACTTGTGGCAGAATAGCAGGGACTCGGTTGACTGCTAGGAAAAGCCTGCAGACGGCCAGAAGGTTCCCAGCTGTGACTGTACCAGGTCTCTAAAAATTTGATTGCAGCATGATGGTTTTCTTCCTATTTTGCCAGGGAAGATATCATAAGCAAAGCACAGAGAAATCGACCTAGTTGGAAGATGACATGCTACATAAAACATTCTCCTGCTGCAAAGCTTGAAACAGTTAAATAGTTTGTCCAGCACCAGCATATAACCTGCAGAATAAAGTGATTTACAGCAAATAATACACACAAAAAGTTACTTTGAAAATCCCAATACACTGCTATATTTTTACCTGTTATTTAGAATTTAAAACCTAATGCAGATCCTAAGTGCGATAAGTTAATTGAACGTTAGTGAATAGTCTGTTAACAAATACTGTTTCAGAAATGGCAGGTCCATATTTCTTCTGGTCAGCACATAGGGATGAATGTGTATGAATATCTATCCCTTATATATGATGAAACCTAAAGCAATTTTATCAGCTTAATATTACACAGATCCTTTGGGATAGTAGTAGTAGCTTCTCTCTGCAAATCAGGAACCTGAAAGCTCCAAAAGCTAGGCTTGTGAAATACCAAAAAAAAATTTTACAGCATGAAATGTTGAACAGTTCTATGAAATGCGTAGTAGTTGCAGACTGATTTGTTGTTTTAAATCCTGTTTCATGAGATCCTGCTATTTGTAGCAGAGTACATCAAGGACCTTTCAGCTCAGAGGCTTGCAGAAGCTAGAGACTGGAAAAATTGAAGGGCAAGGGCGAGATCAGAGAGGGGAGGGGTATCTCATTATATCATTCCCTGAAATATTACCTCTGTTATTCGTAGCACAGATCAGCAAGGGCAGTTTTACCACAGTAGTTGCTGTGCCTTTCATTCCGAAATGGACATTTCAGTGCAATTTACAAGCAGAGAGTTAGATCTTGTTATTTTCTTCCTCATTTTAGAGAAACTAAGGTACAAAACTATTAGGAAGCTTAATTTCATAGGTGTTGAACACACCTGCTCCATCTAAAGTTAATGGAACATCTGCAAATCAGACTAAACTGTAAGTCTGATCTGAAGTCATAACTGCCTGTTGTATTAGCAATAGAAAAAGAAGCCAATGCTCCTGCCCCTAATTTTTGCTTTAACAAGCAGTTCTCACCCTTGTAATGACAGCTTTTTTATTTTGCTGGAAAAATTGAAACATTTGGCTTGTGACACCATGTTAATAAATTATTAGGGTCCCCTTTGATTGCATCCCTAGTTCTTCTTTGGCAGGAAAAGGGAAACATTCTGGAAACATGTAAATTAGTTCGAGAATTCTAAGGCAAAATAATGATGAAAAATAGTGGAACAGAATATCAGATAGTCAATAGTCTGTAGGAATGACTGCAGTGGGAGCATTCGCATGACCTAGCATTTTATAATAACACAAGCTTGAATATCTGAAAATAATGAGCCATAATAATTGATCCCAGAGGTAATGAAAACATCACTTAGTATTTCTATTCCAGTCTTATTTGGCACTGGTCTCAATTCGAGAGTGATAAAAAGAAGCTTTAACATTAAATAGAAAATGCTGAATAACTGATTATCTATAGGCGATGCAGCATCCATGGCTTCTATATTTGAATTTGGTCTGACTGCGCTTTCAAAGCTGACTTCTGTATATGTAATCACATTCAGTGAGTCGCTGAGTCTGAAACTTGAGTACTAGAATATAGACTTGAAGATGAAATGTATCCCAGCAGGAGAGGGGAAGAATCCAGTCCTTGCCAAAGACAGAACTTATCGCCAGATTTCACCTGGAAGAGAACAAGAATGACAGTGCCAGACTGAGGAAGATGCAGAACCACAACTAATCTTCAGTGGGATATTTCTGATCTGATAAAAGAAAGTTAAGAAGTCTAGTACAGACTTCTCAGAATAGGACTGGTATGTGGATGAAAATTTCTGCAATAGTTTTTAAGAAATAACTATCAACTGTTTTGTTTGGGTTTTTTCTTTTCTGGAAGGATCTCACTTTCCAGGTATAGAGACAGAAATTATACTAATTTGGGGGCAAAGGTGCCTTTTTTTTCTATCAATTACTAGGTAAAAAAAGGAAGAAGTTGACTTTGGCAAGCAATGAGGACACTGGATCAAAACTGGCTATAAAAAATTGACACAAGAAGAGTTATTGGGAATTAATTTAATCTAAACAAAATAAAGGCAAATCTGTAGATGAGATTCTTTAGTTCAGAAGAGGAAACTTTGATAAAAGAAATGTAAAGTTAACTGGATGAGAAACTTTGGGAGTTGAATGAAAAGGGCACCTGTAATTTTATTAGAATAGATACTTATTTTAAAAGCTATCCAAAACTTGAATCTTGAACAAGAAAAATACTAAAGAACAGTTCCAGACTTGCACATGTGAAAAGAATGTCAATACAAAAAGAAAGAATAAGCCTTAAACCACAACACCAAGATTAAAAAAAAAAAAAAAAAAAAAAATTAAAAAAAATTTATTAACAAGGAAAATTAATATCGGAAAACAGGAGGCAAGAATATAAAGTGAGAATTTCTAGAAGGTCAAGTCAGTTATAGGCACATCAAAGGTTACTGAAACAGCAAAGAAATGCACCATTGAATAAAAAAGCAATTTCAGCCCCCGAAAGAGTCTATTTATACAAAGTATTACTAGTAGATACATGGAAGTGATTAAGGTATCTTACTACGTATGGGTAAACTTAAACCAGAACTTTGTACAAATCTGGTTCCTTGCACAAACCAGTTCCACACAGGGTATGCAGAGACAAAGCTGGTGGGTTGATTTTTTAAGAAGGTTATGAAAGCTGGACTTGATTAGTAAACGAAAGGCTGAGTGAGGATCCAAGACCATCCTGTAAGTTTATCCAAAGAACAAACTGAATAAAAACCAACCAACCAAAAAAACAAAGGCTTTTCAAGGGGATAAACACTGCCCACAAATAAATTGACATTGGAAATGGGGAGTTTCTAGTCATAAGCAGAAAAGTGAGAACAGCTTCACGTGAAATAGCAGTACAGAGGCATAAAAGCTGATGTGATTACATAATTTCTAATATCAAAATGAAGAAAACATAGGATAAGATGAAGAAATATCCTCTAATGTCTCTGTTCCTGAATTTCTTGATGTTCCTGTTGTGGTACAGTTTTCTGTCATTTTACTTTGCACTTATATTTATCACCTGCTTATTCAACATGGGACAAACTGAGGAAAAGACCTGCCACTTTAATGTACTGCATAACTAGCCCATAAATATACTTTTTGACATAGGAAGGCCAAGAACTTCTCAAGAGTCAGAAGAATAGGCATTCATGAAGATAATGAGCACAGTCAGAGCTGTTGTAGATAAACAAGGGAGGGGGAAAAGCAGTATGAAAAAGGAGGTTGAAAAAAAATAAGTAGACAGAACACCAATCTTCTTGCTTAGGTTCACAAGCCAGCTACTAATTGCTCATTATAGCAAGTTAGTTTATCATTATCTAGAGTTCCTTGCATCTTCTGCAGAAGCAGCTAGCCCTACTCGCTTTCTAGCTTAAAGGTACCAGTTTTAGATGATTCAATGAGGTGACTTGATAAAGCAGTTTGTCTATCATCTTTTTTAGTGGGAAAAAAGCTGGGACTCTTTTGTGCATCAGTTGCATAATCACAGAATAGTGAGGGAGTTCTGCAGTTGCTACTGAAGACAGTGAAGAAACAGTGAAAAACAAATACAGCTGAAACCTGATTTTCATAGGATTTGGGATTATTTATGGGTTTAGAGTAATTTTTCTTTTTTCATTATTTGAACATACAGGGATGCAAAAGGCTTAAGATCCCATGATATACTGGTGTAACTCTTCATAGCTATGCAGGACACAAATGCTCACCTAGCTTCTTATGAGTTAAAGTGTTACAGCTTCAGGTGAAAAATGCATCTCTCTGCAGAGAAAAAGTAAAAAAATAAAATCAAGCAACCAAATATGAACATTGTTTCCCCCCCCCGCACACTTCCGGAATTGAATCAGTAGCCACAAAGTATAAGACAGTTAATTACTCACTGAACTAAACAGAATGAAGGCAACTTTAACTCAACACTCATGACTAAGTTCATAAATAATGCACAAAGTGATTCAGAACGGTAGGAGTGCAGAAAAAAAAAAATGAAAGAATTTCAGTGTGAGTAGCTTCTGCAGTAGCCAAGACTCCTTTGTATTTTAACATCTTAGACTTCAAAATAGGTCTCTAACTTAGTTTTAATGCATTTTTTTCCATTTGAATTCAAGGCACAAGCTTTCCTTAACTTCACAGTGTATTCAAGGAAGATATCATAATGCTGAACTGAGATAGTAAGAGCATGATTTTTTTCTTAAGACCAGTTTTTCATAAAAAAATCCTTTAAATCAGCCTGAAAACAAATCAAACTGAAAAAAAAAAAAAAAAAAAAAAAACAAAAAAAACAAAAACAAACTGAA
>JASSUY010027571.1:0-14599 GCA_032466535.1 Forpus xanthops | reverse complement strand
CCCAGAGAAGCTGTGGCTGTCCCATCCCTGGCAGTGTTCAAGGCCAGGTTGGACACAGGGGCTTGGAGCAAGCTGCTGCAGTGGAAGGTGTCCCTGCCCATGGCAGGGTTGGAACTGAATGAGCTTTAAGGTTCCTTCCAACACAAACCAGTCTGTGAGTATGACAAGAGCTGTGCAGGAGCACAGACATCTCTCAGCACATGCATGCTGTCTCAGGAGCTGGTTCTACTCACACCCACTGGAGCTGCACAAGGACTCCCCACATCTAAATTCCAGGAGCTGCAGCCCCTCACTTCCAGCACCCACTGGGGATGTGTCTGCCTGAGGCAGCCTGGATCAGAGAGGTGGTTTTCCCCACTAACACAATTCCTTGGCTTAAAGGAGGCAGAGACTGTTATCCCAAAGCTCCCAGGCCAGATTGTTACTGTCCCACAGGTTACCTCTCATTTCTCTCTTGAAATTGCCCTGTCATGTCCCATTAGTTCCTCAAGACCCATCCATTGCCACTGGACCCCCAGAGTGCAAGATCAGAGTGAACATTGCCCAAGAGCCAGATAAATCACTGGTGGGGTAGCCGTGTGCCACAGTGTACACCTCACTGCTGTTTTAACTGATGCAATGGCACCAGGCTTAGCCTGTAATTAACATTCCAGTGCTGAACTCAAAGATACTCCATAGGAAAAGTTGATGGAGTGCAATAATCCCAATAAGAAGCTCCAGCATGATGGTCTGAGGGCAATCATGAGGCCTACTTGCCAACTCATTCATGGCAAGAGAGCAAATACTTTACAGCAAAGAGTGCAGCCTGATGAAAGACCAGAGCAATAAGGAAGTAAGTCTCCACCAACATAACCCAGTGCTCTGCATCCCACTCCAGGTGTTCCAGGCACACCAACACATGGCACTCCATAGAATCAGTCTGGATGTACCATGACACTTCACTTCCCTGCACTGTTTTCCAACTGCTGCTGACCAAGCCTCACCTTTGCCATTCAATGCTCCATTGCAGGGCTAATGTCGCACTGAGCTTTGAGAGTCTGGGTTTCACCACTCAGGTGACACCAATAACATCATTTTTCCCCTTTTAAGACATTTTCCTGATGTCTCACCAGTGCCTTCCCCATTACTTCAGGCACACGAGAGCTCACAAACCCCACTCAATTGCCAATAACATCGCATCAAATAAGCCACGTTACCTCAGGGGTGGATGTCCTTATCTGAGCCCTCAGGCACAGGATCCTCCTCCAGAACTAAGTGGCCATTCTCCAGCAGTTATGTAGCCTCAGGTTGATGGTTTGACCTTGATCTTCTGCATGCTTCAGTGGCAAAGGGTGCTTGGTGTTCCCAGTGCTCCACACCAACCACACACCTCAGAGCTCATGAGTAAAACTTTATTGTTTCCAGGTTTCTTATCTGTGCTCAGCTAATCCATTCCATCTGTCAAAAGATGTTGGACACAGAGGACAGCTGCTCTCAGTTTTCTGTAAGTCACCCCTTAGGAAGTGGCTGCAGTGCAAGTTTCACTGGAATCAATCCAGGCACCACACACATTTGTGGTGGAAAAGCAGGAGTCTGGTTTGCAAACCAAACCGAGGAACAGGTCTCAAACTGGTTCTGTGATGGACAAGCTGAAAAAGCAGAGAGCAGCTCAGATTCAGCCTCTGTTGGTTACTCCATGACCTTTCCTTGTCTAGAAGGAAACAGGCTTTATGGGGAAGAGAGATCTGCCACTCAAAACCAGGCTTTCTAGATTCTGGCACCTGATGAGTACATAGTCTTCTAAGTTTCCTTCAGCTCTGTGCTCTCCCTTTCCCTTGTAATGCCCCTCCCACAGCACCCAGAGGCAAGTGGAATTAGCTACAATACCAGACATATCCATTTTGCTTCCAAATCAAACACAAACAAGTTCCCCTTACTTCCTCACCTCTGAGCAGAGTCCTACTGAAAGCTGCTCTGTACTTTGGGAACTCACAAATCACTTCAGCTTGGAACATAGAAGCAAACATTCAGACTGAAATAATTGGAATTGTTCATTCCCTCTATTCATCTGACATGCACCTTGAATGGAAAATTCCCATAACAACAATCCCATCATTTAGAACAGTTCTGCTTTCCACCCCTACGAACTCCAGTGCCAAAAATGGAGAAACACAAAGACAACAGGTGCAAAGGAGCTGAGGTAGCTACAACAAACTGCTTTTTCCCCTTTCAGCTACAGAGCGAGTGAAAACCCAACCACTGCTGGTGGAAACTTCCAAGTTCTTTATTCAGGAACACTTCTGCCCATGTGCTGTGGGCTTTTTTCCCCGTTTCATTGATCACAATTATGGAATTACCCATTTTGAAAGTGCCTTTCATCAGAGCACTCAGGTGCTTTATAAAAAAAGCTGTGTGGCACGACAGAGAAGATCCATCACTCAAAAACCTGGTCTCTTGCTGCTAATTCCTCATTTCAGGTATATTTCCTGCCTGAGGACAAGGGAAAAAAAGCAACAGACTCCAGAAAAAGACCTTCTTGTTTTCAGGCAAGGTTTAGATCAGAGACAAAACAAACATTGAGAGACCCAAGTTCCCATGAAGAGCAAGTAGCGACTTCTAAAGCCACCCATCAGCTGGTTTCCCAGGAAAAGCCTTGCAGGAATAGGTTCTATTTGTGGGGTTAACAAAACATGTATCAAATAAAGGAGTATTCTTTTGGCTCAGAGTACAATTTAGGCTATACTCCCACCAAAAGTGGGGTAACCATTAACATCTGGGAAGGTATTTGCCACCCTTACCCATAAGGAAGCTCTATTTTGTCATTTCTGTTTGATTAACAACGCAGAGACTTCAGGGAGCCAAAAAGAAGTTATCCCCCTTGTCTACTGTTTCTTGTCCTGTAAGAAGCCTCACCTTGCTGGTTTAGTTCTGCACCTACTTTTGCCTCCACCTCCTCATCACACCCTGATTTCTAGACCAAAATACCAATTTATAGTGTCAAATAATGGGGCAGAAGGAGGAATCAAATTGTACCTATGCCCTGGTCCATGGTAAGTAGATGTGTACTGGCCCTGACCAGTCACAAAGGAAGCTTCAGCTCCTCCAAGCAGGATGGAATTTCTCTGTGCTTCAGATTATTTTCAGCTATTGATAGTGTGCATGTAAGAGATTGTTTTGTCTTTAATACACTGGGAGAGAATGTAAGTGCACAGACATAGACACAGAACATAGGGAAGATGGTGAAATTTCCCTTTGTTGGTTTCAGATGCAGACATCTGTGTTCTTAGAACCTGCTGGAGCTTTTCCTTCAATACAGGATAAAACGTCTGTTCCTCAGGGTGTCCTGGTTAGCTTTTGAATCCAAAGATGCCCTTTATATATCCAGTGAGGCCACTCTTGGCTTTCTGCTCCACCTTGTCCTCCAAAGGCGGGAAAGCAACGTGATTAAGGGCCAGGTCAAAGAACAAGGGTTTGCATGGAATGGGCTGGAAGCCTGGAGGGAAGTGTACGAGGCTGACTTGCTTGCTGACAAGAGAAGGATCCAGACAGAAAGTCTCAAACCGTTCTGAGAGAGGCTGAAAGGGACCAGTGCAGAAAAACAAATCAAACACATGTCAAATCAAAGACGACAAGGGCCAAACAAGCAAGGGGGTTAAGCAGGGACTGAGACAACAGAAGCTGAAGTTCCTTTATGTCCTTGAAAATGATTCAAACCCCTGTCACAACATCACTGCAGGATCTCTGGGAAACCCTCCCATGGTTTTCCCATGGACCTCCCAAGGTACAGGGTAAAGCTAAATAAAACCAAAAGATGCCACACTAGAAGCTGCAAGCAGCTGCCTAGCTATTACCCAAAGAACCCATGTGTCACCCACCTGCACGACTTGCAGAAGGAAAACAAGTCTAATAAAGTCCTTTAAATACACTGGTCATGTCCGAACTCCCATCAGCAGGAAATTGCTCCAATTGTAAGAGACACTCAGCTTAACAGCTTAAAGTAATGGTCATTAAGGACCCTATTGGAACTTGCCTGAGCTCTCAGCTCTTACCTTGCCATCCTTGACTTGTGACGGAGACTCAGCCTCATGAGTATCATTTGCATCTGGAAGATTGAAGAAAAAGTGGTAAGAGGGAAGATCTTGGCTTAAAGTAAGACTGTCCCAGCTGTCCCTTAAGCTTAGCTACGAGCTCTACTTTCTGGGATACACAAGACAGCATTTTCACTAGAATCAACTTGCTTTCTAGATTAAGAGGATCTAAAGCCAGCCCAGCTCTCCAGTGAGGGAAAGCTGCTCCTCTGCATTGTGTGAGAAGCTCCTGAAAGCACAGATTTTGAGTTAAGCACAAAGCAGATGATGAAAAAACCCTAGGTCTGTTAAAGTAACATTTAGGCAATACAAGACAATCCATTACTTATGTTGGTTGTCCAGCAGCAGGCACAGCAAAAACAACAGCCCAAGAATCACAGAGTTCACCCATTGGCCAAAGCTCTGTAAACCTGGTCAGCACTGGCACAGAACACCACTGCTCTCCCCTTTCACAGTTCTCCCAGCTGGACAGAACTGGGATGAGTAAGGTCAACTTCATAGAATCCCAGACTGGTTTGTGTTGGAAGGGACCTTAAAGCTCATGCAGTCCCAACTCCTGCCACGGGCAGGGACACCTTCTACTACAGCAGGTTACTCCAAGCCCCTGTGTCCAACCTGGCCTTGTCTGTAGCCTAAAAATTAAACCTTAAACAGTGTTCTGAGGTTATCAATGAGGTACACATCCTCAAGAAGTGTTTTCATATCTCTCAGCAGGGAGCAGGATGCCAAATGTTTGGTCACTGCCTGTCTAGCTGTACTATACAATACTAGAAGAACCTAGAATGGGAGAGTGAAAAAAAAAAACATTTTCCAGGGTCTACATAGATCAGAGCAAAGTGGAAAAACATTTGGAACTTCAGAAATGACGTAAGAGGAATGAATCAATATTCAAGCTCCAGGGTAATTGTGCAACTCACCCAGGATAGCTGATGCTTGCAAGGAGTACTTTTCTGCATTGACCTGAGTGATCAGATCCTGAACATCAGGCAGCTCCTAAGATCATTAAAGACAATTATTAGAGAACCTGAAATATATCACTTTAAGAGTCAGGACAAAGGTAAAACCCGATAAAGCAAGAACTAAGAAATTAAGTCCTGGTGCTGATAAGCCCTCCCAGAAGAGGCAAAGCTATAGCCCTTCAGGCACTACAGAAGTTGTGTAATAGAAAATGCATGAGAGAAGTGGGAAATGTTTATGGAGTTGTGCCAGGAAGTCTGCTTCTCCACCTCATAGAAAGTCTCTACTACAATGAGTCAGGAAGTCACACTTGTATTACTCTTCTCCCTAAAGATCAGTTTGAAACTGCAGTGGCCTGGCACTTAACTGACAATAAATACCAGGACAGAGTTTGTTCATAAACTTCAGCTCCCTCCTACACCCAGGACTGGAATCCTACCTTCAAGCTGTTCATGTAAGCTCCAGCTCCTGACTGAACTTCACGGGCATATTTCAGCACTCTTTCATACAAAACAAGAGCTTCACTCCATTTCTTTACCAGGACATAGGACTGGGCAATGAAGAAACACCTGCAACAAAAAAAGAGTAGATCCTTGACATGTTTTTTCCCACATCTTCTGACAACTCAAATGGTTGATAACTGGGGATACTGTTACGTAGCACTGGCCACTTTCCCCTTAGTATCCAGTTTTCATTTCACAACAGGGCTGAGGGAACTGCATCAGTGGCCTGTACAGCCCATGCAGTTTTGGAATAACGACCTTTGAAGATGTTAATGCCTGCTAAAGAAAACCTGGCTGTTTCTCAGTCACCTGTAAGCCTTGTACACAAGTGTCTTCAATCCAGTCTCCTTTTGGAAGTTCTTGTCCTCTTCTAGGCCAGGAAGCTGTGTCAGTTCCACAAGGTTCTGTGCAAAAGAGACTCAAGAGTAACCAAAACAGGCACTGTTTTCCTCTGGAATCTGCTGGAGCAAGAGAAAGTTGCCCCTTTCAACAAGTCAACAGTACACTCCCATGGAAAGTTTCCAGTTTTTTATTGTCAGTACTCTAACCTTTTGAAGGACACCCACTGACACTCATGCAAGTTTGCCCTCAGGACATATTTCTTGACACAAACAGGAATTAGGGCAAAGACTGCTCAGATTTCACATAAGCAATTCCTTCATAAAGCATTTCCCTTTTCCATTCACAACTGCTTCAGCCATAGGCTCCCACAGAAAAAACTTATGTGAGAAACTGAAAAACTGCTTATGAAGAACAAGTACATTTTCAGTAGTTGTAGCTGCTTCTTTTTCTGGCCAGCAGAAATTTAAGGTAGCTATCATGGTGCGGCACAAAACAGTGATAAAAACTAGTTATGAACTGCATTAGAGTGTATAACCAAAGGCACCCATTCTAGGAGCATTTTCTGTTCACAGCTAGAAGAGAGGGTTTGTGTTTCATGTAGATGCTGAACATCTTCAACCGCAGGTACTCAGTGGCTCTTCGGACTTCACAGGCAGTTCACTGCTCTATTTCCCGTAACTGCTTGTACCAAAGTTCTCCAGTTAATATGAAGAATTAAGATTTGCTTTCCCAGCATTACCTGCAGAATGATATCATAAAGCCTAATCAGGTCCTGAGGCCTTGGTGTGCGCTTGCCATCCTCTTCTGACCGTTGCTGTTGCAGCAGGGCCTTCTGCAGAGACTTTGCCATGCTCTCATTGCGCCTGATGGCTGTTGACAGTTTGATGTAAGTCAAATAACTAAAAGGTGAAAGATAAAATACCATCAGCAGTGTCAGAACCACTCAGACATTGCTCTTTGTTCTGAGAACACTTCTCCCCCAGTCTAAGCTGATATTAGTAGGGAAAAAAAAAAAAAACATGTGAAAGGTCAACATGAAAGTCTTAAGTACAATGTTTTCAGTGCTGCATGAATCAGATCCTGATCCATAGTCACCCTTTGAGACTCCAAGGCCCAGAACAGAAAAAACCCTAAAAAAGCAAAAGCAAACAGAAAACAGGTCTTGACATAAGACCATCGTTTCTTCACACTAGAACAGGCAGCAGTGTTTGACTATTACCTGTGTAAGTACTGGATGTTGGACACCTTCCCAGAATCATTTTCCAGAGAGTGCTCCCGCTGCTTCTGCAGAAATTGGGGACAAACAAGTGCACAATTTACTGAAAACATCAGAAACAACTCAAGGTTGGGTAAACCAGGGAGTTAGAATAGATTTCCAGACGAAGAATGAGGGCTATTCACTCTCTCCAGTTCTGATGAGAATAAAACTGAAGGTATTGACTCTTTTCTGTGTCTTTTTCTTCAAGGAATCCCAGTCACTTTTACTGTTAAGCAAGTTCAGCTCAACAGTAACAAATCAGTCCCAAAGAAATGTTGTGTTTTGAAAGTAGAACCACTGATGTTTGCTGCTTACCTGGTCTGGTTTCAGCTCTTCCCGGACAGCCTGGATGGCATCTCTACACTCACTGAGTAAAGACTCAAACAAACGCTCCTTTGTCTCCTCATTTTCTGCCTAAGAGCAAATGAAAGAGAAAACAGATCTATTTGAAATTACAGTATTTTGCATCCCATGATGCAAGAATTAACTGAGGTTAAACAACGTTTCTCTCAAATTATGGCTACAAGATCCATTGACAGCTAGAACCCCAATCTGTACCTGTCTGCAGTATGTTCTAGGGGGCAAATGGTGAGGAACATGGTCAGTGCTGAGAACTCAGCAGATCTGAAGGCCTATCACACACAGCTCTGACCACCTCATCCCTGTAGCATCTGGGGCTGGACTGCACTGTGGGAAAGGCCCAGCACCACAAGAGCAGCTGAGCATTACTGAACTGGTAAACTCCCAACGCAGACTGCTCTTGTTATGGTGATTTCACCTCTCATGTGGTAACAACGTGTAGATGATTATCTTTTCTACACTCCCACTCCAGTAATGCTTAGTAACTTGCTTGTTTGAAGCATTTTTTTAAGTCAGCCTGCAGTTTATAGCAGGAGTGACCCAGAGCTTTTCTGCTGTCACCACAAGTTCTGTCAAAAAACAAAGCTGCTTTTGGCTTTCTGGCCCACAGCTAAAACTGGAAAACAACTTCTGAAAAACTAGTTGAAGCCTGAGCCCTGCCTAATAGACTCATATATCATGTATAGAATTAAACAGTGCATCCAAACTCCACTTCCATCCAAGTCACTCAGAAGGTAACCAGATGGGGATCACAAGGCTCTTACTGATTCATAGAATGGTTTGGGTTGGAAAGGACCTTAAGATCATCCGGCTCCAACCCCTGCCATGGGCAAGGATGCCTCATCCAAGGCTCTATCCCACATGGACTTCAACACTGACAGAGATGGGGCATCCACAACTTCTCTGGGCACCCTGCGCCAGCACCTCAGCACCCTCACAGGGAAGAGCTTCTGCCCTATCTCTAACCTGAACTTTCCCTGTTTAAGCTCAGCAAGAGGAAACTGCCCAGAAACAAACCTCAACCTTAAGCAATCAAGAGGGATTAAGTTGTATCTGCACTGTGTTATATCACTTCCACATCATGTAACAGCATAAGATAAAAGTTTGTTGCAATCAATTTGCAATTGTTCAAATGAAGAAAAAGCTGTCTAAACCCACACTCACTTGTTTATCTTCCACAGAGCTCTGCAGTCTCTGCTCTTCTCAGGTTTGCAAAGCCATTAAGGAATGTTAATTTTACTCCCTCACAAAGCCTCAGGTATCTTGACCTGAGATGAAGGCTTTTTTTTCTGGCAAGATCTGCTGCCAGTTTTAAGGTGGGACTGACTCCTGAGAATAAGCAGGGACTAGTCCGACAGCATTCTCAACCTCACCCAGAGCACCACAGCAATTGCACTGTACAAAAATGAAAACAGAGCTGGATCATCAGTCAAGCACAAACAGGGAAAGGGCTGGGAAAGGGCTGGGCCATGCAGTGAAACAAAGACTTTCCTTTCTAAGCAAAAATTCCCAAGGTTAAGCTGATTCTACGCAAAAATACACCTATGTTCTGATTTGGGAGATAGCAGATCATAAAACCAAGATACAAGTGCTGTGGCTAGTGATTGAAGTGGCCTGACAGAAGAGCACAGGTTCTTTTTACAGGGGTCAAGGGAACTGATCTCACAGAACCCACTTTTCAAAGCCCAGCAGAGCTCACTTCCAACTTTTCCTTTGCTTTAAATCATTGTGGATCATTGCCAAGTGTGATTACCACCCATTTTACTGCAGTCCTCGTTACCAGAGAGATGCCCACAGAATCCTTGAGGCAATACCAAACAGGAGCACCCTTCCATCATTCTGCCTTTTAGCCTTCTCCCTTCTTCCTGGTGGGAGCCAATGGGCCCTGGAAGTCATACACTCAATTCTACAAAAAGGCTGACATAAGTAATTTTAAATGTGGATTCATATTTCAGTTTGGCTTATTTGTTCTGTTACCAATACACTTAAAGCAGTGGTATAACTGCACTGAGAATATGCATTTTTACCCACAACACCCATCTGTGTTTGCTCCTAATCAAACCCTGAGCTGCACTGCTGTTATGTCAGGGTTTCAACTTAGTGAAGACTAGCAGAAGGTGCCAATGATCCCAGGAACCACAGTGCATTCAGCTAAGGCTGGGCTGCCCACCACAGCTGACAGCACTGCTTTCAAAAAGCCAAGTTTTATCCTTCTAGGAATATAAATGCTGCTGCTGCCTGCTTAGCTCTCACCATTACTGGTTGGGATACAGTTCCACAAAACTCCTGTGTTTAGTCAGAGCCTCCAAGGAACACAAAGCAAGAAGAAAACAAATTCAGATCACTATTCTGCCACAGCTTTACAGAACAAAGAGGCAGCTAAACTGAAAAATTCTAACTGCTAGCCAGGAGGCGGGGGACATTCAACAGGGGACACTGAAGTCTAAGCTGCACTTCCACCTGCTGGTCATACCGACGTACTACTTACCAACAAAACAAACAGCACCTTCCAATTTGGGACACTAGGACAAAACTGGTAAATATCAATGCTTCCTCCTCAACCATAACTAGTTTATCCCACTCACACTATCTTCCCAACACTATCTGTGGCTCCTGGCCACTAACTTTATTCCTCTGCAGGGCCTTCCTTTTATTATTAAAGTTCTATTTATTGGCATCATTCTCCTGGTGATATATGGGTTTTGATGCTGAAAAAAAAAAAAAAACAAACCTGTTACCAAAGATCCTTTCACTACCTGCATGTAGCCACTGGGAAACAAAATACATCATCTGGGCATCATTTCCAAGGTAAAAAGCCATGCAGAAAACTTGGCTGCAATACTGAAGACACACGTAGTTATGTGCCACTGTAAGTGTTCCAGAGCTGTTACTTTTGAGGATGATTCACATCCTGACATTCAGTAATCCTCCCCTTGCTTTGGAGGATTTTTAAGTCAAGAAGAGAATGCTGCAGATCTCACAGCACCTGCTTCACCTGAGGAAGTGCTTTTGGTGCGGAAAAACCATGATCCATATACATCTCTTTTGAGTGCTCTGAAGTTGGAGTATTTCAAGAAAATAGAAAAGTAACTCCAAACCCAGTTACTCTTAAAATTGGAACCTTCATACCCAAGTGACTTACAAATAATAATGGTTATCCCTTGAAAGGTAGCACTTCTGGGCAGCACAGCGCTCAGAAGAGCAGTAATGCTCAGAACAGATCTCTCAGACTCCTACTACATTGTGGGTGCTATCCCCAAGTGAGACTTCAGCTTTGGGTTGCAGTCAATATTCCTACTTTTAGCCTTCTAACCTCAAGTTTGAGGAAAGATTATTCAAAGTTTTTAGTCGAAGTATCACATATTATCTTGCACACTGAAAGAAAGATAATAAAGGTCAGAATACCAGCAATGGAGATGGCTTCTGGGTTACCTGAGCAATTGCTGCTTCGTTGTCAGCCAGCCCCAGCAAGAAGATCCTCACTTTGTCTATCTTCACAGGGACAGTTCTTCCTCTCCACTCCACCTCACTCATTGTGGCTGCCTGCTTTGCTCGAGTCTGAGTAATCAATGCCTGTACAGAATGGACTGAATTTAGGAGCTTGAAGTTTAAGGCAGCCAAAATCCAACCTCTCAAATTCATACTACACTTTACTATTTTGAATTTATAGAATAAATCTTAGAATGGTTCGGGTTGGAAGAGACCTTAAAGATCATTTGGATCCAACCCCCTGCCATGGTCAGGGACACTTTCCACTAGACCAGGTTGCTCCAAGGAAAAAGTGTGGTTTCCCATAGAGCCCAGGGCTTTGCTTGCTTTCCTCTAAAGTGTTTTGGCTCTTGAATGATGTGCTGCAGCAATACTTATGCTCAACAGAATGATGTTTCAACTTGAACCATGCAAATAAGTTACCTCCAGTTTTTCTGCAAGAAGGCCTTCTGTGCCACCAGACCTCAGTCTCATCTGCATTAACTCATTCATGGCAGACTGGTCACCTGAGAGAATTAACAAACCAACATCTGAGTTCACCAATTGTTTTAATATAGAAAAGCTCATCAATAGGTTTTGTACTGGCAATGTGGGGACAGAGGATAAATTTGCAATTTCATTCTGACTTTATAAGCAAACTCCTGCAAACTGATATTCTGTCCTTTTAAACAAAACCATATGCTGCAAAACAAGCACATTTCTCCACTGCTAAACTGACCCAGAATGTGTGTAGAATCTGCCAAAAGTATTATGGACTCACTGCAGTGTCATTTAGACTGGTATTTAATTATCAAGTCACTATTCCTTTCCCATAAACAAGCCCTGCTCTGTGTTGGAGACGAGGTATCTCCTTTCCTTACCAATGTTGTAGGCACAGTAGCGAATGTTGGGCGAGATCTCTTCCACACGCTGGTTGTACAGAACAGCTTGCTCCTCCGTGAAAGCATTGGCCAATTTCTCATATATGGTCCTACAGTAGAGGATAAATATTAACACTGCAGATTGTCATTTGTGAGATGCTATCTTAAGGGAAGAGTTTATGCCTCTACTCTGGAGGATGCTACTTCTTCAGTAGTACCTTGGTGTTATGTATAAGCAACTCACAGAGTTGCTGTACATACAGTACATAAACTTACAAAACTGTCCAATACTATTTACTAAATGAAGCTGGTGAAGTGGCAGAACTCACTTGCATTTGTTGAAAGCCTCCATTGCTGCCTTCCACTCCTGGTGCTCAAAACGAAGCATCCCTGTGAGGTAAGCCATGTATGCCTGCAGAGAGCACAAGGACAAATTAACCTCCCCCAGACTGACAGCCTAGTTTGTACAACCTGGAGTACGAGGGTTGCTGTGATGCCTACAGTCAGAAACTGAGCCCTGTCCTTTTCATCTGGTCTTCCCACAGAATACAACACATCTGGATTATGGGTTACCAGCTACCCACCTTCCTTTCTTTTAACTGACACTGCTACATTTCTAAGGAGATGAATGCAAAGATGCTTCTAGCTTGTCAGGCAATCAACACAGCCCACTGATGCCGAAGAACTCTTGGGGTTTTGTGCTGTGCCATAACACAGTTGCTTTCTGTGTGCCATGAACTGAAGCCACAAGTCTTGTGTTCTAGATGGCTACTTTAAGGCACTTAATGAGTAAGTAACTCAATAAATAAGCATCGTTTCTTAGGCTGTGTTGCATCTTCTTAAGCCTCTTTCAATTCTTCTTACTTTTAATAGCTTCAAAGCAAGGACAATCATTTGATATACTGATCTGATAAACACCAGGTCCTCATCTTGACTGGTGCCACTGGTTATTTCTGCAATTCCAAGAGCTTCGTTAACATAAATCCAAACTATTCAAAGGGAGACACTATTCAGTTTAAGAATCAGTCAATCTGGATTATCTACTGCTATAAGAGAATCACAGAATGCTAAGGGACAGAAATTACCTTAAGATCATTTAGTTCCAACCCCCCTGCCATGGGCATAATCTCTTCACTCAAAATCCAAAGGTTTCTTGTTCAGCTTTTGCTGTGAAGATCCAAGGATCAGGGGTTACCTGAGCTTCCAGCTTTGTCTTGGCATCCACTCGGTTACTTTCACAGAGTCTCTCCAGCTCCTCAGCATGTTTCACAGCTTTGCGCAGGCGAGACAGCAAGTGGAACCGCTTGCGGGGCTCGGTGTTTGCTTCTTGTTTCAGCTGCATGGCATAACTCCAGGCTCTCTCTGCATCCATCAAGATCAACAGCAAATACCTGCAAAGGAAGTTTAATGACAGAATAATGCCACTGAAACACATATCACTGCATCACACCTGCAAAGTTAGGGAGCAAAAATCCGGCTTGGTTAATAAAAGGTGGCCATTTTTGTTTCTTAACCTCTTAAGCACACAAAGTTGTGTTATTCCTCACTGATTTCTACTCTTTTTTCCCTGAAGAAATGTAATTACCCAACTGTGGAAGAGAACTTGATAGGATTCTGCAGCACCACAGACATTACTAAGGGACTAATGACTTTAGGGTGCTCTTCAAACTGGCTCAACATGTGGAAACTCATCTGCTCTCCCCACAGCTAACGCTATAATGCATCCAGCTTCTTAATAACACACGTGAAGACAGAATCCTGCTCTCTTTCCTTGCCTACAGGAAAAGATAAGACAGATATTTCAAGTGCTTCTAAAAGGTGGGAAATGAGCCCAAGAACCTGTCTACTCTCCATGTACTTCAACAAAGCACTGGGCCAGATTTAGAAAATCTAAAATAAAACTTGTGCTATTTCTATTCAAAGGGGATGATGTCTTCTCCAACCACATCCTCACTGGCTGCTCAGTTTATGTTCTCAGCATCCATGTGGACACCTTGTAACAGATCTGAAGAAGCATTTCTTCTGCAGTATCAAAGTGATTTACTGATTATGGAAAGAATCCATTTTAGCAGCTATGAGGGATGAGAAGGAACTGGCTGCTGCTGCTGCTCCCTCTTCTCCCACTTGCTCACATGATGAAGCAGGATCCTAGCAGTGCCTCTTCCCCCCACACTGCAGCCTGAACTATTGTCTTTATTAACATCAACAACACCCATCTCTGAGAAGAAACCTTTCTGAGTACATTGTAAGGAGCAGTTTTCCACCACACCCACATGAAAATGAATTACTGAAAAGAAACTATTCACTGATGTACTTAGTGCTCCATACCATCCAGTGACTGTACCTGTTGTCTGAGAGAATCTCTTCAGTTACTTTCTTCCCAGTGAACTTGTGCCTGTTTCCCATCTTAAAGTTGAGAGTTTTCCGGAGCCGCCTCAGCCTACGGGAGCAGTAACCCCTAAAGAAAAGGCAACTAACAGTCAGTTTGGCCAAAGACCAACCTGATTTCTATTTAATGCTCTCTCCAGCTGGAAAAAAAAAGGGACTAAAGGCTGTGAGAGGCAATGCATTAACAACTAGGAATTCCATATCACATATGGTAAGAAGCAGTTCAGAAACTACCTGTAAACCAGTGACTAATAAAATCACAGACTGGTTTGGGTTGGAAGGGACTTAAAGTTCATCTATGGGCAGGGACACCTTCCACTGGAGCAGCTTGCTCCAAGCCCTGTGTCCAACCTGGCCTTGAACACTGCCAGGGAT